>QFEQ01000743.1:6712-62465 GCA_003316335.1 Hemileccinum impolitum
ACCTCACTCTTCCATACCCCGCACGTAAATTAACACAAAAATTCATCAGGCCCTACTGCATCACCGCCATCCTTCCAAACGCCGTTACCCTTCACCTCCCTTCCTCCGTCTCTATCCACCCCACTGTCAACATATCCCGAGTAAAACCATATAAAGCCCCACTGGCTGGCCAGCCTGTATTTAAACCAGACGCTATTACAGTTACGGAAGACCGTCATGAAGAATACGAAGTAGACTTCATCACTGCCAGCAGGTTTTCTCGAGGAAAGTTACAGTACCTCATCCACTGGAAGGGATGGGACGAGGTGGATCACACCTGGGAACCGGCTGTTAATTTACAGCATGCGCAGGATGCTATTAATGATTTCCATCGTTCTCACCCCGCTGCTCCTCGCCCTATCAGGGACATCTCCAACACACAATTCCTCTCCCTCTTCTCTCCATTCAGGCCCTCCTATACCAAATTCGCAGACTCGCGGTTAGACCTCGAATCTGGCGAATGGGGGGTAGTGTTATAATTTGGGCACACGTACGCCCTATTTTTACTTTTATCTTTCGCTCATATGCTTGCATCACTGAGCACCGTTTACCTTAGTTGATTTCTCTTTCCAAAGTCATGTGAGTCAGTGCACGTGACCACGGGAATTCTCATGTGACTCGAGGCTAGATTCATGATGTCATCAATGACATCATGCCTTGTGTTCTCTTATCTTCTCTCACGTTCATCTCCGTCTTTCTTCTTTCATTCCAGAACATTCTTCGTCCTTATCTTTACCTACCCTAAAGCTAATTCGGACTCAGACACCTGCCCTAAGGTAGTCACTCATCGTATATAAACCTCTCCTGTAATTCCCTCCTACCTTAGTCCTATTCACTTCGTTCCACCCACCTCACTTGGTGCCTGCAACTCAGTGGTACTACTCCAACTCTTCTCTCTGCCAGCTTAGCCCTCTGTCAAGGGGCCTTCGCATGCTATATTGTATTGTCTCAGTTGCCATCCCCGTCTTCGACCTCGTAATCGTCATCCTCGTCGACATCAACACCGTCTACTGCCGTCTCCTTGTATCAGTGTTCCTGGTAGAACGCGTCATTGTTGCAGCCCGCAACACTTCTCTTTATCCTAACTTTGAAATGAAACTAATGACAGAATCAGAACAATTAGGTGTTGATGCCATCAACGAGTATGAATATTATGCTCAGGATAAACTTTTCCGATCTTCGAATGGCATAGTTTTTGTGCCACCTTCTCTTCGCAATGAACTTATTTCCCTTTTTCATGATTCTCCAATGGCAGGCCACCCTGGCTGAGACCGAACCATTAGCGCCATTAAACAATTTTATTGGTGGCCAGGTGCAGCCAAAGATATTGCATCCTATATAGAACACTGTCAGGTGTGCTCCCTCACAAAGGGTTCATCAAAGCCACTGGCAGGGAAGTTGATGCCTCTTTCTATTCCTTCCCATCCGTGGATGGATATATCTATCGATTTTGTCACAGACTTCCCTGTCTCTAAAGGGTATGACGCCATTGGCATTGTAGTCGATCATTTTTCAAAAGAAATCATACTTTTCCCTTGCACAAAAACAACTTCATCCGCCGATCTGGCCCTTTTATTTAGAGATCATGTGTGGTGTATCCACAGACTTCCTAACACTATCATCTCAGACAGGGGACCACAGTTCATATCAGAATTCACCAAGGAGCTCTGCAAAGCTTTGAGGATTCAGCAGAAGTTGTTGATGTTGAGATTATTAGTGTTTAACTAATAATCAAGACAACTACACTTTGGACTAATGTCAGTAAAGACTTATCCTAATGTGTCAGTCAGGCATCAGTATGGCTTAACCTAATGTGTCAGTCAGGCATCAGTATGGCTTAACCTAATGTGTCAGTCAGGCATCAGTATGGCTTAACCTAATGTCAGTTGGGTTAATGCTAGATGTCAGTATGGTTTTATTACCTTAACTGACTAATGTGTTTACATAACACTAACTACACTTACACCATTCATGATTGTCATGTGATGAGACTATCTGATGATAGATTAGATAAGTATGGTGCAATCTCACACCATACAAAGAGCATTGTGCGATTGGATATCACACAATCATATCATTCTATTTCTTCTTTATTTCATTGGATAGAATGATATAGAATATGATAGATTGTTTGTTCATATGATCTCTTTGTTGATTAGAAACAAACATCCTGTATTGTATAAGATTGATCTTTGATTTATTTGCTTCTGCTTTGATTCCTCAAATCTTAGCAAGACTCTCTGCCTCTTCTACTTGATTCACTTCATTGTATCATCAATACCAGGTGAGAGTTCCTACCTGAGACTCATTCCTCTGTCTCTTCACATTAGAGTACCTTTGTACTTCAATAGGTTATGAGCCCCACTTAGACAAGTGGAGTTCGTCTTTTGATATCACCGATGCCTCCCATCATCTTGCATAATGAACAATGGTTCATGCCTATGATCCAGAATGCTCTTATCACCATTCTGTATATCTATCAGGCGATCAGATATGGCACTTTCCTCATTGAAACCGATGAGAGAACATTTATAACTTTTCCTGGAGGACTCCTGATCTTTTATTGATCAAATGATACTCTCTTTATCATCTTTGAGATCAGAACATTAGCTGAAACCCATTTCCTCATGCTTGTGCTTAGATCTTATCCAAGCGTAAGTACAGCTCCTGTTACTCCTCCAGAGAACCAGCCCAGTTGTCCTCATCCTCATCCTCCACCTCATCATCCCACTCCACATCCTACTGCTTCAAGAGCTGTAGAGACAAACCCTTGACCAATTTGAGGAGAAGCAACAATACCCAGAGGAATCCCCTTCGAGATCCCTTGTCCTATTTGTCAAGGAGCTATTGAGTGCAACGAGTGCCACNCATGGTGAGACAGACATTCTTCAGAACAGATCAAGGACTGATTCATTTACTCTACTCAGAGTAATCAGATCCTCTCCAGTACCCTCATCACTAGACTCATCATATTACTCTGCACCAGCAGAAATTGCTCAACCGCAACCACTTCCATACACTCTAGCCAATGCCACTCAGATCACTGCTCAATGCTCTCTTCACACCTTTACATTCTGTCTCCTTTCATCGACCAAATAGTTGAAGATGTTGCAAGCTTCGTCCAGCTCCCCTAATCTGGTTTACCCTCCTACACCAATCTTTCTCCATGATCTCCTTCCTTCGCCTCCTCCAATGAATCTCGACGACATTCAAGAGGATCCTCACGTCCTCAATCATCTCGAGCTTCAGGGTCTTCTATGGTTCCATTGGAACAACTCAGTCCACCCAGTGCCTTCTCAGGCTTTAGAGGTAATGGCTCCTCAAATTGTCGCACCAATTCCAATTCATCCAACTCAAATCGGCAATATGGTCATCAGGGAGGACGAAATCGAAGACATCCTGGCAACAATCAGGATGGTCAGTCATCGGGAGAACATTTGGTACCCATGGCAGGAAGACAGCCTAGTCGGAACCAGGTACTTCAACTGTCAGGAAGAAGACCTGGTATACTTCAAAGACAATGAAGGATCATATCTGATGAACTTTCAAACTCCCAGACTGCTCCTCCAGCTTACTTGCCAGTGGAACACACTGGAACGCATGGAAATTCATCTGAATCTCTCCCAAAAGAGACAAATGACGCCAATTTGGCATCAAATACAGCTCCCTTTGCTGCTCCTCCACTCACTTTCCATTTCACCCCATCAAGTTCTCCCATTCCGAATCAATCAAATTGAAACCGGAGCACAAATCATCAATGGTCTAAGATACGTTGATGAGACCATTGGGAACACTTATGAAGGTGCTAGATGGGCTTTCCCAGTGTTACGGAACAACAAGCGTGAGCGCGGGGGTGACGGAATACGGGATACTCAAAGAGTTGAGTCGAGGAGCAGGCTCGCTACGAGGATGAGAACGTTGATACGACGGAGTGGTTCCGTAGTTGGGTTTGCTGACCAACCGAAGGGATTCGCGACGAGAGTATAGACAACGGATAGGATTGAATCCCTAAGATGAAAGTTGACAGAACTGGGAGTTCTAGCTACTGAGTCGAAGGGTATAAATACGTAGGAAGGCTCGCTGACTAATAGTCCATGAGGCGTACACATGTCGACCAGGAGGACAACATGAGGTGTGGAGTGGGAAGACATGAGGACGGAGAATGGAAGAGAAGTTAGGAAGCGCGCAATGAGGCTAAGGCGTGGAACAGAAATGAAATAGAAGTAGAAGGCCTAGCCTCGAGGTGATGGCATCGAGATCCCCCAGATCCGATGGTTCGGAGATGGAGATCTGTCATGTGACATCTCTCACAGTCACGTGCTATGTTCCCACGGTCACGTGCCGCTTGGAAAAAGGGTAAGGTAAAAGATAAATAAGAAGAGTGTACGCGCAGAGGATAAGTCCAGGATACAACCTGTAACACCCAGTACAATCCTATAATGATGTCTTCACTCTTCCTCAACTCCGAGTCCATAATCATGGATTCGAGATTTTCCGACGCGACATTTTTCCTCCAAACTATACAAACATTTTTTTATTCAAATCCCTATATGCTAATGTTGTCTTTAATGAACAATCTTGTATCAACTCTTTTCAATGGATTCAAGAACACCATGTTAACATGTAGAGAAATGAGGAGATGAACCACCTCTGTGGTATGAGGCAGATCTTGTGGAATGAAGCTTTTGATAGGCTTCATCAGAACAACCTCCGAGAAATGGACCCAAAGATCTTGAAAGAATCAAAGTGGATCCAAAAACTGATCCTTTCCCACATAGAAACGGATCAGGAAGATGTCGTTTACGCTTCCCTTGCTAGAACTTACGGAAAGGGAAAATGACACACTGCTTCAGAAGGTGAAAACAAATGCCACCTTCAAGGATCTGTTTGATTCTGGCAAGTACTTAGATGTTCCTGTTCCTGCTTCTTGGTGTCCCCATTTTTCTTCTTTTGAATACTTGTATAATTTTGATTTAGGAGATTGATGATTCTGAACTTTCTTTGAGATTAACACTTGGTGTGATCCAGAGATTATAGAATTACCTTTTGTAAACTGCTACAAAAGAGAACTGTTACTCTCAAAAGGATTAATGTTGGACATTACGATTCCTAATCACATTATCAACCATCTCTGTATCTAGAGATCTTCTTAGATCTAGATTTCCTGTTACCTTATTGGTACAAGATCAAACCTACTCATACTTGTCCTTGGATGAAGAACAATAGTATTCTTTTCTGGGCACACCAAAAGCAGAGACTAAACCATAAACAGAGACATCTACAGACTTGGTTATCTTCAAAAAGAAGATCTTCTCCAATTGTGACTTCTAGGACAATAACTTCTGGGACACAAACTGGTTTCACTTCTTTTAATCTTTTATCTTATCTTTATCAAGATATGATTGTTGACAATTTTGCAGATATACTTCATCTTATCTAAATGGCTACTCTCACTCCTACCAAATTCAAAACTGATACCACTGTCCTTAATAGGATCCCAACTCTTGTTGGAGTTAGCAACTATTCCATTTGGTCTATTTGGGTTCGTACTACACTGGAATCCCTCTCTGTTTGGGGTTTTGTAGATGGAACCAACACCTACAGTGGTACAGTTGCAGGAGACCAAACTAAATGGATGGTTGTTGATAAAAAAGTTTGTGGAATTATCACCACCACAATCTCCAATAATTTAATCCTCAATGTATCATTTAACTATGTCAACATACAAAGAGGACCAACAAACCCCTCTGTTGCTAAAGCACTCTGGGAGAAAATGTGATCCATGTTTGGATCTAGGGGATTATCTGGCCAGTTCCACTTATTCCATCAATTGCTAAATGTTCCTGTTTGTCAAGCATTAGCTAATGAAGACATCAACAAAATGTTGTCTCTCATAGAACAGATGACAAGCACAGGACTAGTTCTTCCTAAAAACCTTAGGGCAATGATCTTACTATCTGCCCTTCCTGATTCCTTTTATCAATTCTCTTCCACCATCACTCAAACCACAGAAGAAGTTCAATTCACTGTGGATAACATCTCTCAGAAGATCCTTTCCAAGATCGACATGCATAAAACAAGACAACCATTATGCTCCCGCATTTCTATTGCAGAGACAGAACCAGTACGCTCTTCCTCTAATAGAACTACCATCATTTGATGAGGTCCACCTTGGACTTATCACTGGAAACGCTCTCAGAGACTCTCTAATTATTCTGGGAACTGCTTTAGAAATTCTGGATCTAACAATCCTGGAAACTCTGGATCTCATTTCCAGAAGAAATCATTCCAGTCTCCTAACCAAAAAGATAAGGAAAGGAAATGTGCAGGGTTTGAAAAGTGACAAGCAAAGAAAGGAAAAGGAAAAACCCCTTAGGCCAATGTCATGGAGGGAGATCAAGGCTTCATCCATCAGGTTCAATCTGATATAATAATGGACATTTTACCTCCTATTTCAGAAGAACACATAGAAATCCAAGTGGATGATTCCCACATTGCTGAGGTTTCTACCGAAGCTTGGACTCACTATGATAGTCCTGATGCTGTCTCGGATCCATCTCGATTCAAAGAAATCATTGAAGGAACAAATTTTAACTCTTGGGAAGAACCTACAAATGATCCAGACAATGGTATGGATATTGCTGAATCCAATCATTCATTTCATGCCCAATTAATCTAAAACAGATGATCCAGTACAACCATCATTTAGACGAGACAAACTGCTTCCTCAAAAGCAAGACAAAAAAGGAAAGAAAAAAGAGAAAATCTCTTTCTCTCTTGGTGGTTTAATTTTGGACAATAGTCATTTTTCTTCATTGGATCATCATTTACCTTCTTCATCTTTACCTTATACTCAATCTCCTGAGTTTCATAGATCTGCACCTTCCTCTATTTATAGGGAAGAGAGTTGGTTACCTAGCAGATCACATGAGGGTGTTGTACCAGTACTTAACCAAGATTGTTTACCATATGATAGGGGAGAAGATGATCTAAATACCTTCTATGACAAAGAGTCTAATGAATACCTTATCTATTATGTTGAAGCCTTTACACTTCAGGGTGATTCCAAGTCTGCATTTAACCAATCCCATTGGATGATCAACAGTGGTTGTACCGATCACTTATCACCCTTTTTAGATGTCTTTGTCCATTTAGGAGAACACCAATGCACAGCTACTGTTGCTAATGGGAATAAGGTTATAATGAGAGGTCCAGGAACCATTCTCATTTGTCAAATCAGAGAATCTTATTCTCCAGTTTCATTAAAAGAAGTTTGGTTTACTCCTGATGCTTTGCATCGCATACTTTCTGTGCCTTCATTAACATATCATGGCTATCGCTGTGAGATCACTAAATCTGGATCTAGGATCTGGAACAAGAAAGGTCGCTTGGTGATCCAGGCCACTGCCTTATCACCAGCTAACAACTTGCACTGATTTCAGTCAGAAATGATTACTCCTTTGTCTTCAGTTGTGGCCTTTCTTGTGGATGATCGATCTTATCAGATCTGGCACCAGCACTTTGGCCATACTTCCAAGAATGCCTTGTGTCATGCTACTACCCAACTATCTGGTGTTCCTGCTCTAGCTCTTCCTTCTGATAATATCCCTTGTTGTGGTTGTCAGATCGGAAAGATACCAGATAGATCTTTCAGTGCATCTGGAAAAAGGGCCTCTCGTCCTCTTGCTCTTGTGCTTGGTATATTCTTACTTTTATAGATGACTTTTCTGGGTATGCTTTACTCTCCTTCTTATGGGCCAAGTCGGACTGTTTGGTTAACTTCAAGAACATAGTTTCTTGGGCTGAGACCTTTACTGGTCACACTCTTGCCTCCATGTGTTTGGACCAAGGGGGTGAATTTATGGGTCATGAGTTCCAGATGTTCCTCTTGTCCAAAGGGGTTACTTATTGAAGTACAAAGGTACTCCAATACAAAGGGACAAAGGAATGAGTCTCAGGTGGGAACTCTCACCTGGTGTTGATGATATGATGGAGTGAATCAAGTAGAAGAGATGGAGAGTCTTACTAAGATTTGAGGAGTTGAAGCAGGAGAGAATGAATCAAAGACAACTCGTTAGAGAGTTAGATTGATTCTAAAGATCAATCTTATATATGATACAGGATGTTTGTATCTAATCAATAAAGAGATTATAAGGACAAACAATCTATCATATTCTATATCATTCTAACCAATGAAATAAAGAAGAAAGAGAATGATACGATTGTGCAATATCCAATTGCACAAGCTCTCTATATGGTGTGATATTGCACTATACTTATCTAATCTTTCATCAGATGTTCTCATCACATGACAATCATGGATGGTGTTCCTAAATAGATATTCTGATAAACCAGAATTTTAGATCTATTGGAAACAGTATCAGAACTTCATTACTTTCTGGAATCAAGTCCAGAACAATCTGGAAGCATCCAGAATGTCAGAAGTATGAATTCCAACATTACTCAACAGACCTCTGTGCCTCATATGCCCCAGCAAAACGGACGTGCTGAGAGATTTAACAGAACCATTCTTGAAAAGGCTGAAAGCATGTGCCATCATGCCTGCCTCCCTAAAGCGTTCTGGCAAGATGCGGTAGAGACAGTTCTTCATCTGTATAATAGACAACCCATGCGTCATCATAATTGGAAGACTCCTATTGAAATATTTAATGGGAAGAAACCAGATGCCTCCTACTTCCAAGTCTTTGGTTGTAGAGCCTATGTCTTTATTCCTCCTGAACAACATCTGGACAAATTGTCTCCCAAATGAGAGGAAATGACATTTATTGGGTATAAACCAAACACAAAAGGTTGGTGTTTTTGGTCAAAGAAAAAGCACCATGTGGTCATTGCTACTAATGCTACTTTTGATGAGAACTTCTTTCTGCACTGTTCTGGAAATCAAGAAGATGGACCTGCCCCTATTCCACAGAATGATCAAATAGCTAATTCCAATCAAGAACAATCAGAACAAATGGTTCCACCTGACCATCAGGAACCACAAGAACCAGCTAGGGATATATTAATCCCTGTTCCTATTCCGAATCAAGAATCTGGTTATGATGAACCTGAGATGTCACCTTGGCATCCTCTAAGAGAATTATCTCCGAATAACTTTCATAATGATGATCCTCCATCAACTCCAGAAAATCCATCCTCTTATCATATGGAGTTTACTCCAATGAAACTAGCAACTAGGAGAGATCAACCTGAAACAGGACATCGGAGTGAAATTGATGATTGCCATCAACACAAATGTTATAGAGTAATTGACTCCCTACCATCTCCATTGAATGAAGATGAGAATACATAGTTTATTCATGCTCTAGTATGACAAAACTGGCTACCACCTCGTCATAGAGATGAGAGCATTCCTGAATTTAGGATACATCCACATCAATATCATCCTACAAGGGAAGAAAGGATAAATCCTTGTCCTCCTGTTGAACAATGTCATTCAAACAGAATTCCACAACCTCACATCTTACCAGATCATACCTATGGTGATCAACCACCATTAGAGATTGTACGAGATTTACAAGGACTGGCACCAATTCAGGAGGAGTCATCAATACCAGTTACTCCAACTACTCCTGATAAACCAATGCAGGAAGTACCCACCAATGAACAAGAAGATCTTGGTGAGATGTACAGTAATAAATGGTTTAAACATCATTTTTCCATTGCTGTTCAAAATGGAGATTGGGAAGTTCCCAAACACTACTGAGATGTGTATAAACTACCTCGAGATCAAGTTAAAGCTTGGAATGATGCGATGAATGATGAAATTGCATCACTTAAAGATTGGAAAGTATGGGAACTGGTGAATCTTCCTAAAGGAAGACAACCCATCAAAGGGAGATGGGTATTTGCCATTCATCCTGGTAATCATGTTAAAGCCCATTTTGTCGCTAAAGGGTTTACACAGATCTTTGGAATAGACTATGAAGAAACCTTTTCACTGGTTGCATGGTTTGAAACCGTCTGATTAGTGCTATCTTTAGCCACTCTCCATGATTGGGAGATCGAGGCACTAGATGTCAAAACAGCCTTTCTTTTTGGTGAACTAGATGAAGAAATCTATATGATGCAACCAGAAGGTTTCATAGTTAAGGGTCAGGAACATAAAGTCTGTCGATTGAAGAAGGCTATCTATGGCCTTAAACAAGCTGCTCTTCAATAGAACAAGCTTCTTCATCAAAGCCTTGTAAGCTTCAGCTTCAAGAGATGCACTGCTGATACTGGCATTTATTGCAAATTTATTGGCAAGGACATTATTCTTATTGTCATTTATGTTGATGATGCTCTCTTCATTGGATCAAACAAAAAACAGATCCTCTCTCATAAACAACAATTCATGTCTAAATGGGAATCTCAAGATCTAGGTGAAGCCAAAGAATATCTTGGCATGCGCATTACTAGAGATCGAAGAAAACATACTCTAATCCTTGATCAGAACAAATATGCTGATAAAGTAATCAAGCAATTTGGTCAAGAGAACTGTAAGGAAACATCTGTTCCTCTACCTACTGGATATATTCCAAGACCAAATGAAGGAAAGGAGAATCCATCACTCAAATCCAAATACCAATCTGTTATTGGATCCTTGCTATACATCATGCTTGGAACTAGACCTGACATAGCTTATGCTGTGATCAAGATGTCCTAGTTTTCTTCTAATTCATCAGAAGAACATTTGCAAAAGACAATGCAAATAATTTGTTATTTGTCTCATTCTTCTACTCTTTGCATCACCTTCTCTGCAACTGGAGAAAATAATGGATTAATCACCTATTCAGATACTGATTGGGCAGGAGATGTTGAAACATCCAGATCAACAACTGGATATGCAATGTTTCTAGCAAATGGAATTGTCTCCTGGTTGTCCAGAAGACAGAAATGTGTTAGGCTTTCTTCTACAGAAGCTGAGTACTGTGGTATGACTGAATGTGCTAAACAAATTCAATGGATTCGAAATCTCTTTGGAGAAATCAAAATACCATTGGGTTGCATACCAATGTGTGTTGATAATCAAGGAGCTATCTTCCTTGCTTTGAATCCTGCACAAGAAGGTCATACTAAACATGTATGCATTCCAGAACATTACATTTGCGAAGCTGTTGAAAACAATGAAGTAGAACTATTTTATGTGTCTACTAATTCACAGTTTGCAGACATCTTCACAAAGAATCTTGGCAAGATCAAATTCTTAGAAGGTAGAAAAATGCTTACTCTTACACCTTTCCTGTCATAAACAGTGAGGAGGAGTGTTTGTTACATTTGGCCTTGGTGAGGACAAACGTAGACCCGGCGAGAGCTGAGGACTTCTGTTGGTAGACAGTAGATGCAGATTCAAGATGTCGCTCAACAAGGATAGGTCTTCCCACACTTCAAAGGTAAAGGACAAGCGATCAGATGATGATCAAGAAGATGAAGGTTACTCCGCTTGAAAGGTGATGGGGCAAGTAGCAAGCTACAACAAGGAAGGAGCAAGTGTCCACTCAGAAGTAGGACAAAGACTTGGAGAGATCCAGAGGGAAAGAGGACAAGAGATGTATTGCCAGGGTAAGACTAGCTGAGGATACATCGGTTGTAATGAAGGGTTTATATAAGTAAGACATGGGAATGATGACTAACCAGATGGAACATGAAAGAAGAGAGAAGAATGATTAGTCATGGGAAAGATGATGTCATATGGAACATCAGAGAACATTAAAGAACAATGAGAGATAAGCAGAAATGACAAATGATATGATTGTATCGGAAAGTATGTAATCAGGATGACAAACAAGAGATAGGTATAGATACTTAGCTAATTGAGGTTGCCAAGTGAAGAGTTCAGCAAAGGGGATGCTGTACATGTTGCAGTGGGATTGGTCCCCATCTGAAGAGGTCAAGAATAAAGAGAAAAGTGTACAAGGCAAAGTAAATTGTAATATTACCCCCTTAGTAACCCTGAAACCCTGAAGAAAGGGATGAACCCGGTGAGTCAGAAGTTCGTGTAGGAAGGGCCTGGGGATCTGGTGGTGTTGGCATAGGCAGTGTCATCCCAGATGTTGTTGTCAATCTCCAGTGACATAGGACATGGGGAAGGAGAGTGTCAGTTGTGACGACATGGAGCAGAGGCATTTGTGGGATGTATACAGTGGGTGTTCCTGGGTGGGGGAACAGGACGTGGAGTGGATGATCGTGAAGAGTGAGATGAGCGTGTTGAAACAGAGAGAGATGTCAATAGAGGAGCGGGGGTACAAGGGCAACAGAGGGGACAGCAGTATTGTGGGTGACCTGGTTGGGAATGCAGGCAATGAGGACATTGATACCAGTGACAGTTGGGACAAGTGTGTCCAAGGTGGTGACATTCATGGCAGGTCTCTGTGTAGCAAGGGTGACTGGATGGGAGAGGGGCATCAATAGGTTCTCCATTGACAGTACTGTGGAGGTGGATTGCCTGTGCAATGCGAGCTTGTTCTTGAGCGATCTCGACAGGGACTGGGTTCACAGGGCCACATGGGGAAGGGTCAGTAGGTACCCATGTGGATAGGGCTATATAGGCGAGATGGGAGTGAGGGTCGTCGAGCATCTGTGTTTCATATAAGAAATGGTCAATCTCATCAAGGAGACCAGGGAACTCCAACTGATTGAGAGCAGAGAGAATATCTCCCTTGAGGGCACAGTGAATGTTGACTAGGAAGTCCCGATGATGGCCGAGACTTTGTTCAGAGGAAATGAAGCAAAGAAGGTTTCCCATACATTTGTTTTGGAGATAAGCCTGATGGAGACTCCAAAGGGGGGAGATGACATCAAGATGACTGTCGAGGGAAGAGAGAAGACGAGGGTAGCGGAGGAGATTCCTCATCCATTGAAAGGAGGGGTCATCGGGGAGGTTCTGCAGATGGTGAGTGAATGGAGGGACAGAGATAGCGCAAACAGAGGTCCAGGGTTCAGTGGGGTCCTTGATGACAGAAGGAATCCAGGGAGTAGGGTTCTCCCAACTAGGGAGTGGGTCATTGGACCAGCCCGGGGATGGGGCGGTAGACGAGGGTTCAGGGGGTGGAGAAGAAAGACAAGAAAGAAGGGGAATAGGAGGAATGGAAGGTATAGTAATGTGAACTGGAGACATAGAGGAATCGAAGATTGCATTAATGGAAGGAGGAGGAGTAGGGGGGCAGGACGAGTTGATGGAGTTGGAGTTGGAGGCGTTATTCAAGGACATGTTGTAGGAGAGGGATCAGGAGGGATGAGAGGGGAAGATGGAGGGGTGTCGCTTTTTATAATTGACAAGAGTGGACTTCGCATTTTTCAAGTTCTGTTCAGGGACCCAAGACTCTTCTTCAGCCAAGTATCCCTTCCATCAGATCAGGAAGGAACAGGATGATGGGGTTCCATGGTGGCATAAGATCTTCTCGATCTCATATTCTTCCTCTCCTTCTATTAGGTCAGGTGGTGGTTGAGGGAAGTTTGGTCCATGTATGTTGTTTTCACGATAGGGTGATAAGAGAGAAGCATGGAACATGTTGTGAATCTTCCATGTGGTTGGAAGACAGGGTTGGTACGTAATCGGAGATAGGACTTTTGTGATGGTAAAGGGTCCTTCTCTCTTAGGTGTGAATTTTGGGTTTGCAATAGAGCATTTCAGGTTTCTGGCTTTGAGCCAGACTTTCTGCCCTTTGGTGAAAGGAGTGAAGTTTCAGCAGGTGTGGGAGGCCATGACTTGGTGGGCGAGTTCATGGGTGGCAAGGGCTTTGTCTTGAGCAGCAGTGAGGATTTTGAGTCTAGATTCAACGGTGGGGATTGAAGATGTGTAGATAACTGTGGGAAAGGCACAGGGTTCATATCCCATCATGAGATAGAATGGGGATTGTCCAGTGACAGAGTGAGGGCAGTGATTGTGGGTGAACTCTGCGTGGGAGATAGAATTAGCCCATGAGGTGGGGTGGTTTCCACAAAAGCTACGAAGGTAGGTTTCAACCTCTTGGTTGATACGTTCAGTTTCTCCATCAGTTTGGGAATGGTAGGCTGTGGAGAGGGAGAGGTCATAGTTGAGGAGCTTCCCAAGCTCCCAGGCAAATGCAGAGGCAAATTGAGGTCCCCAATCAGAGATGATTTTATCATAAAGACTGAAGCGAAGGTAAACCTTGTGGAAAAAGAGCGCAGCTACACCCTTGGTAGTGATGGTTTTCTTTGTGGGGCAGAGAATTACCCCCTTAGTAAGCCTATGGTCGACCACAACCAGAAGGGTGTCAAAGCTGGAGGAGAGAGGGAGATCAGTGATTAAGTTGCAGGAAAGTTGTTAGAAGGGGCGAGAGGCTGAGGAGCAAATGGGGGTGAGCAGGGGAACTGTAGGGTGAGTGTTGGCCTTGTTCTGCTGGCAAGTAGCACAGCCCTCAATGTATTTCCGAACAAAGGAGGCCAGGCCAGGCCACCAGAATTCAGCAGAGATAAGTTGACAAGTTTTGAGATAACTGGGGTGACCTGCAGTTTCATGGTCATGGCATCGTTCTAGGACAGAACAGTGGAGGGCAGGGTCATCGGGTACAAAGACTCAGTCACAAAATGTGAGAACTCCTCCTTTGTCTTGCCAATCTGAGAGGCAGGAGTGAAGGTGAAGCGGAGTAGAGTCATCCAGGGATTGCAGGGCAGTTGCTGCAGTAGGGTTGGAGGGAGTGGCGGCATGGATATGGTGGGAGAGGTCAGTGTCAATGAGATTGACAAAGAGGGAGCGAGGAAAGAGGGTGACTCCTTCATTATCATTGATAGAGAAGTCAGGCAGGAGGTCAGGATGATGGGACAGGGCATCAGGACTGGCAAGGAGTTTTCTGGGAACATGGTCGATTTTCAGATCAAAGTCCGACAGATCAAGGAGCCAGCTGGCTTGGCGACAGTTGAGAGCTTGTGGTTGGCAAAAGTACATCAAGTTCTTGTGGTCAGTGAAGACCTATATAGGAAAGGTGGAGCCATGGAGGTAGTGCCTCCAGGATTTGAGAGCTCGGATGACTGCAAGGAGTTCACAATCATAGATGTCGTAGTTCTGTTCTATGGGGGAAAACGACTGGGAGAGGTAGGAACAAGGGTGCCATTCGCCATTGGAATCAGCTTGGAGCAGGATGGCTCTAGACACAAATTTGGAGGCATTAGTGGTGATGGTAAAGGGTGTGGAGAGGTCAGGAAGGTGCAGAACAGGTTTGGAGAGGAAGAGCTTCTTCAACTCTTCGAAAGCGGACTGGCAGGAGGGAGCCCAGGACCAAGGTTGGTTTTTCTTAGTAAGGTCAATGAGTGGTTGGGCAATGTTGGAGTAGTCGGGGATGAATCACCAATAGAAATTGGCAAAGCTGAGAAAAGAGTATACGCTCTTGATAGAGGATAGGGTTGGCCAGGAGGCAATTCCATTGAGTTTGACTGGGTCCATAGCAAGCTGACCAGGTTTGACAATCATACTGAGGTATTCTACCTCCAAGGTGGTGAACTTGCATTTTTCCAGCTTGAGATGCAAGTCAAGTTCCTCTATGCATTGTAGCACATGCTTGGTGCATTCGGTGTGGGTATTCTCATTGGGGGAGAAGATTAAAAGGTCATCCATGTAGATGACAAGCCATCCTTTGATGATCATATCTCTGAAGGAGTTGTTCATGAATCATTGGAAGGTCGCTGAGGAATTACAAAGACTGAAGAACATGACTGTGGGTTTGAAGTGGCCTTTGTTGGTGATAAAGGTGGCCTTCCATTGGTGCCCATCCTTGATATGGACATTGTTGTGTCCTCAGTGTACGTCAAACTTGGTGAAGACCTTGGCATTGCAGAGTTTATTGACAAGGTTGGAGACAAGGGGAAGTGGATAGGCATCCTGAACAGTGTGTTCATTTAGGTAACAGTAATCTTGGCAGGGATGGAGTCCTCCATCTTTCTTTTTAATGAAGAAGAAAGGTGAAGCTTGAGGGGAGTTGGAAGGACGGATCTTCCCAGCAGCAAGGTTTTCATCCAGAAAATCCTCAGTAGCTTTGTGTTCATCAGGGGATAGGGGATAGATCTTTCCAATCTTCAGAGTGAAAGTTTCCTTGAGATTGATCTTGTGGTCATAAGGGCGAGATGGGGGTACATGATTGGTTGCTTCCTTGGAGAAGACCAAGGTGTACTGTGCATATTCCGGGGGAAGGATGACCTTGGGTTTGGCCTTCTCAGCTGCCATGGCAAGTTCCATGGTGGTGGTTAGGCGGGCGATGACAGGAGATCCCATAGGGATAAATCGGGAACCACATCAGATGATGCGATGGAGGACGCAGTTGTCATTGGCACAAGTAAGATAAGATTTCTCAGTTTCTATTCCGAGGAAGCTCTCTAGGTGGTAGTCTGTGACAGAAGAGACAAGGATGTGATGAGGGGGGTGAGGGAGTTTTTTGTGGTAGGCAGGGGCAGAGTTATGGGTTTTTGTGTCCTTGATGAAGGCAGAATAGAGGAGTTTGGATTCATCAAGGGATTCATCAATGGAGAGTGTTTGGGTTTTCCAATCAATGACAGGGTTGGTGTTTTTGAGCCAGGGGAGTCCAAGGAGAACATTGGTCTGACAAAGAGCCATGACATGAAAGGTGACTTCCTGGGCAATCCCCTTTATATTGACGAAGAGGGTGCAAGTGAATTTGATGTCTCCGTTTTTATTAAAGGAGGCATCAGCATTCCGGGCACAGAGGGGTTTCTCAAGTTTCTTGGTGGGCAGTTGGTGTTTGCGAACGTATTACCAATCAATACAGGCGATATCTGCACCACTGTCAATCAGGGTGTGGGTGTTGACGGTTTTCATTGTGTGCAAAGGAACGATTAGTTGGATAGGGATTTCTATTGACTGGGTTATAGATTGTACTAGTACAGGAGCACACAAAGGGGGAGAGGAGTCTTGCATTGACTGAGGTCCTCATTCTAAAAATCCTTGGGGATGAAGGCTACTTGTCAAGTAGTATCTTCATCATTGTCATCATCCTCTATCTCCATGAGTTGAGGAAGGTCATTGTTTTTTACAATGTTGACTTTCTTGGGTGCAGGTTTTGGGGATGAGAAATAGGGGCAAGTGTTACAATTTACTTTGCCTCATACACTTTTCTCTTTTGTTCTTGACCTCTCCAGATGGGGACCGACCCCACTGCAACATGTACAGCATTCCCTCTGCTGAACTCTTCACTTAACAACCTTGATTAGCTAAGTACCTATGCCTATCCCTCATTTATTATCCCAATTACATACTTTCCAATATGATCATATTGTTTGTCATTTCCCCTTACCTATTGTTATTCCTCAGTGTTCTCTGATGTTCCGCATGACATCATCTTTCCCATGACTAATCATTCTTCTCTCTTCTTTCATGTTCCATCTGGTTAGTCATCATTCCCATGTCTTACTTATATAAACCCTTTGTTACAACCAATGTATCCTCAGCTAGTCTTACCCTGGCAATACATCTCTTATCCTCTTCTCTCTGGATCTCTCTAAGACTTTGTCCTACTTCTGAGTGGACACTTGCTCCCTCTCTTCATCGTAGCTTGCTACTTGTTCCACTGCCTTCCAAGCAGAGTAACCTTTATTGTCTTGGTCATCGTCCGACCACTTGTCCTTCACCTTTGAAGTGTGGGAAGACCTATCCTTATTGAGCGACATCTCAGATCTGTGTCCACTGTCTACCAATGGAAGTCCTCAGTTCTCACCGGGTCTACATTTGTCCTCACCAAGGCCAAATGTAACAGCAAGTGGTGCTGATGTGTCTGGGTTGTTGACACCTGAAGCAGAGTTTCTTTTTGATGCAACATTTTTGTTCATTGGGGGTTAGTTTGGTGACGTGGATAACATCAATGTCCATGGCATCAGAATCACAGGGTTTGGTGGAATGAGAAGGGGGGTTGGAGAACAAGGTGTAAGAGGATTTTTGGGGGAGGTGATTGCATTGAGTGATTTCATATGCTCACTCATTCTGGGTGTGGAAGTGGGCAGCTTTAGCATACCACTCAGTGATGACGGCGTGTCCATTGACATGATGCAACATATGAGTTCCAGGGGAATGCTGGCAGAGTAGTAACTGATGAGGACATTTTCATCAGTAATTTTGGATTTGGCCATCACATTTTGGAATTCAGCGGTGTAGGTGGCAAGGGAGGGAAGGTATTTCCCTTTTTCCTTGGTGATTCGTTTGGTGGAAAGCCAGACAATGGTGTTGGCAACAATATTGGTTCATTCAAAGGATGTTTTGAAATCTTTGATGAAGTCTTCAAAGGTACCTAGGGAGATGGTGGTTCCACTAATGGAGGTGGCACAGTGAGTGGAGGCCCAAGAAAGTGCTGCTCCCTTGATCATGTACGAGAGGGTGAAGATAACTTTTCTCTCTGTAGTGTCATAAATGAGTTTGTTGATCTCAAGGTAGAGTTGCATGGTTTGAAGCCAGGTGATGGCTTTCTCAGGGGTTCCATCATAGTGTTCAGGAGAGGCAATGCGGAGTTCAGTGGGTTTCGTGGTAGTGGACATGGTGGGAGCAATGGGTCAAGGGGGTACTACTGGGACGATTGGTAGAGCAAAGATGGGTCGGGTGGCAATTGGAATGGGACTAGGGGGCATGGGGACATAAGGGATAGTCAGGGATGCTGACAGCTGGTGACTGAGTTCAAGGGTTGCTTCTTGTTCCTCTTGAGAGGGAAGTGAAGTGTCAAGTGGTTCTTTTTCCTTGGGTTCCAGGGTGAAGTGTTCTGGGGTGGAGTCTGAGTTTCAGGGAGGATCTCTCCACTGACTAAGTTGAGTGTGCAAGGATTCACATGAGGGTGAAATGATGAAGGAGTTACAGTGAAGGTAATCCTAAAAATAGAGCTAGTCTTTTGTTATATTTGTCCTCACCAAGGCCAAATGTAGACCCAGTGAGAGCTGAGGACTTCCATTGGTAGACAGTGGATGCAGATTCAAGACGTTGCTCAACAAGGATAGGTCTTCCCACACTTCAAAGGTGAAGGACAAGCAATCAGATGATGATCAAGACAACAAAGGTTACTCCGCTTGAAAGGTGGTGGAGCAAGTAGCAAGCTACAACGTGGAAGGAGCAAGCGTCCACTCAGAAGTAGGATAAAGACTTGGAGAGATCCAGAGGGAAAGAGGACAAGAGATGTATTGCCAGGGTAAGACTAGCTGAGGATACATCGGTTGTAATGAAGGGTTTATATAAGTAAGATGTGGGAATAATGACTAATCGGATGGAATAGAAAGAAGGAAGAAGAATGATTAGTCATGAGAAAGATGATGTCATATGGAATATCAGAGAACGTTGAAGAACAATGAGAGGTAAGCAGAAATGACAAATGATATGATTGTATCGGAAAGTATGTAATCAGGATGACAAACGAGAGATAGGCATAGATACTTAGCTAATTGAGGTTGCCAAGTGAAGAGTTCAGCAAAGGGGATACTGTACATGTTGCAGTGGGGTTGGTTCCCATCTGAAGAGGTCAAGAACAAAGAGAAAAGTGTACAAGGCAAGTAAATCATAACAGTGTTGAGATTATTAGTGTTGAACTAATAATCAAGATGACTACACTTTGGACTAATGTCAGTAAAGACTTATCCTAATGTGTCAGTCAGGCATCAGTATGGCTTAACCTAATGTCAGTTGGATTAATGCTAGATGTCAGTATGGTTTTATTACCTTAACTGACTAATGTGTTTACATAACACTAACTACACTTACACCATTCATGATTGTCATGTGATGAGACTATCTAATGATAGATTAGATAAGTATGGTGCAATCTCACACCATACAGAAAGTATTGTGTGATTGGATATCACACAATCGTGTCATTCTATTTCTTCTTTATTTCATTGGATAGAATGATATAGAATATGATAGATTGTTTGTTCATATGATCTCTTTGTTGATTAGAAACAAACATCCTGTATTGTATATAAGATTGATCTTTAGGATCAATCTTTCTCTTTAATGAGTTATCTTTGATTCATTCACTCCTGCTTCGATTCCTCAAATCTTAGCAAGACTCTCCACCTCTTCTACTTGATTCACTCCATCATATCATCAATACCAGGTGAGAGCTCCCACCTGAGACTCATTCCTCTGCCCCTTCACATTGGAGTATCTTTGTACTTCAATAGTCAACAGTATACCACCCACAGATGGACAGACAAATGGAACAGATCAATCAGGAGGTACTGGCATACCTTAGAGCATATGTTGCAAAAAAGCAAGACTCTTGGAGCAATTGGCTCAAGATGGCGCAATTTGTGCACAACTCATCCCTCACCACCGCCACCGGCACAACCCCCTTCCAAGTCATATGTAATTATCAACCACATCTTGGAGTTGAACCCTCATCCTCTGCTACCCCTGGGGGGTCCCTTGCTTCTTCTATGGCAAAATCGCATGACGACATTGCCATCACACTTGCTAAATCCAGAGACCAGATGGTTCAAAACCAAGAGTCTAAATGATCTGTCACTCCTCCATATGCCATTGGTGACCTGGTCTGGTTATCCACCGACCACCTCACACTCCTGTACCCTGCCCATAAATTAACACAAAAATTCATTGGTCCTTATCATATCACCGTCATTCTTCCTAATGCCATTACTCTCCACCTTCCCACATCCATCTCCATTCATCCAATGGTTAATGTTTCTCATGTTAAATTCTATAAAGCCCCACTGGCCAGTCAGCTTGTATTTAAACCAGATGCCATTATGGTTACAGAAGACCATCACAAAGAATATGAGGTTGATTTCATTGCTGCCAGTAGGCTTTCACATGGAAAGTTATAATACCTCATTCATTGGAAAGGATGGGATGAGGTGGATCACACCTGAGAACCCACTGATAATCTGAAACATGTGCAGGATGCTATCAATGACTTCCATAAATCCCATCCCTCTGCACCGCACCCCATTTGGGGTATCTCCAATACACAATTCTTCTCCCTGTTTTCTCCCTTTGGACCCTCCTATATGGAATTCACAGACTCGCAGTTGGACCTCAAATCTGATAAATGGGGGGTAGTGTTATAGTTCAGGCACATGTACACCCCTATTTTACTTTTTATCTTTTGCTCATATGCCCAGCATCACTGAGCACCATTTATCTTAGTTGTTTCTCTTTCCAAAGTCACATGACCAAGTGCATGTGACTGCGGGAACATACAGGAGACCTGAGGCTGGACCCATGACATCATTGATGATGTCATGTTCCTTATCTCTTCTCACATTTATTTCCATTTTCTTCTTTCCTTTCAGAATATTCCATCTCTTATCTTCGCCTGCCCTAAACATAATTCAGACTCAGATACTTGCCCTAAAGTACTCGGTCGTTACTTTATAAACCCTTCCTGTAATTCCCTTGTACTTTAGTCCTATTCACTTTGTTCCACCCACCTTCAACAGTGCCTGCAACTCAGTGGTACTACTCCCTTCTTCCTTGCCAGCCTAGCCCTCTGCTCAGGGCCATTTTATGTTATATTGCATTGTCTCTGTCACTGTACCCATCTTCAACCTCATCCTCATCATCCTCATCAACGTCAACACTGAAAGTCACTGCCTCCTCATCTCTGTGTTCCTCGTCAAACTTGCTGTTGCAGTCCATAACATCAACATGAATGACTTAATGGAAGTCTCACCTAAGTTGTCTGTAAGTGTTTGAGTGGTGATATGGTTATCGATATTGAATCAGGTTGGAGCAGCATTAGTATCAAGTAGAGGGTCTTTCCACTACCAGTATCAGCAGTGATAATGCTGTCATGTTGCTATAAGATAGCAAGGGAAGCTTGAAGCTGGAAAACATGTGGAACAATTGCTCCCTGAGTTAGTGTCCAGATAATGAGAGATGCCAGTTGAGATTATAGGTTGACACTTGTAATTGAAATGACTTACTCTAATGAGTATGTCAGATGTCAGTCAGGTTTGACTGACTCGACTGACTAATATCTTACTAATGACTGACTATGATTACACCATCCATGAGTGGTCATGTGATGAGATCATCTGATCCATGATTAGATAAGATATGGTGCAATATTACACCATCCTAGATCAGATGATCTAGAGAATCATACCATTCTCTTTCTTCATGTACCCCTATATAAGATCAATCTTTAGGATTATCTTATCTCTAACAAGTTCACTTTTGATTTATTCTATCACTGCTCTGATTCTCAGTGCAAGACTCTTGGTCCAACCTCAGATCATTAGCCTCAAGTAAGTGAAACCATACTATAGCTGAGTCGGTTGAACTAAGAATGTGGTCATAAGGATGCATTGATTGGTGATGTCAGTGACAACATTGAGGACAAGTATAAGATGTGCAAGAGGGAGATAGATTGTGGTGAGCTGGAGTATAGATGAGCCCCTTGTCAGAGGGCAAGGCTGGCAAAGGTGAGAGGAGTGGTACTCAGATGCAGAGGGCCCCTACAAGAGGAGGGAATGCAAGTGAATAGGACTAAGATATGAGGGAATTACAGGAGGGGTTTATATAGTGATGAACAAGTACCTTAGGGCAGGGTTCAGAGTACGAAATAGTTTAGGGCAAATGTGAGAGAAAGAATATTCTGGAATGATGAAGAAGAAATGGTAATAATTGTGAGAGAAAGATAAGGACCTCAAGGTATGACATCACTGATGATGTCATAGGTCTAGCCTTAGGTCAGGTGCCAGTTCCCATGGTCATGTGCACTGTGTCACATGACTTTGGAAAGAAAGAAATGCTAAGGTAAAACAGTGCTTAGTGATATGTAGCATGTTATAGTACATGGCTCATACTCACTATCTCTATCAGTTCTCTGGACTAACACTTTACTTTATCATTTACCTTAGTGGACTACAGGCACACGCTAGACTCTGCCCTTGTCCTTACCCTAGTCTCCGATTAGATCTTCCCATGGTTATCTCCATTGATCAGAGATAGATCCCATCTGGATCTCTGCCACAATCTGATCTATGATTAGGTTTGGATGCAGCCTTCTCTTCCATTTCATCGTCCACACTGCATCCTCACTCTGCTAATCTCCGTCTCTATTCATAGCCATACATTGTTGCGGACTGCAACAATGACAAGTTCAACTAGGAACACTGAGACGAGGAGGCGGTGAGACGCGGTGTCAATGTTGACAAGGATGACAAGGTTAAGGTCGAAGATAGGGACGGCGACTGAGACGATTCAATATAATATATAATAGCCCCTTGACAGAGGGCTGGGCTGGCAGAGAGGAGAGGGGAGCAGTATCACTGAGTTGCAGGCACTGGTTGAGGTGGGTGGAATGAAGTGAATAGGACTAAGGTAGAAGGGAATTACAGGGAAGGTATATATACAATGAGTGACTACCTTAGGGCAGGTGTCTGAGTCTGAATTAGCTTTAGGGTAGGTAAAGATAAGAGGACGAGGAATGTTCTGGAACAAAAGAAGAACAACGGAGATGAACATGTGAAAAGATAAGAAGACATGAGGTATGACATCATTGATGACATCATAAGTCTAGCCTCAAGTCACAGGGGGGTTCCCACGATCATGTGCACTGGGTCATGTGATCTGGAAAGAGAAATCGACTAAGGTAAACGGTGCTCAGTGATGCAAGCATATGAGCGAAGAGTGAAAAGTGAAAATAGGGTATACACGGGCCCAAACTATAACACTACCCCCTATTTGCCAGATTCAAGGTCCAATCGCGAGTCTGCGAATTCTGTGTAGGAGGGTCCGAAGGGAGAGAACAAGGAGAGGAATTGCATATCAGAGATGCCCCGGATGGGGCGAGGAGCGGAGGGGTGAGAACGATGAAATTCATTGATAGCGTCCTGCACATGTTGTAGATTAGCAGCCGGTTCCCAGGTGTGATCCACCTCATCCCATCCTTTCCAATGGATGAGGTACTGTAATTTTCCTCAAGAAAGTCTGCTAGCGGCGATGAAGTCTACTTCATATTCTTCATGGCGATCTTCTGTGATGGTGATAGCATTGGGTTTAAATACGGGCTGGCCAGCCAGTGGGGCTTTGTAGGGTTTTACTCAGGAAACATTAACGATAGGATGGATGGAGACGGAGGATGGAAGATGTAGGGTAACGGCATTGGGGAGGATGGCGGTAATGCGGTAGGGCCTGATGAATTTTTGCATTAATTTATGTGCGGGGTATAGGAGTGTGAGGTGGTCGGTGGATAACCATACCAGGTCACTGATAGCATATGAGGGAGTGACAGAACGTTTAGACTCTTGGCTTTGAACCATCCAGTCTCTGGATTTAGTGAGCATGGCGGTGATTTCATCATGAGACTTTGCCATAGAGGAAGCAAGTGACCCCCCAGGGGTCGTGGAAGAAGAGGGTTCTACACCTCGTCGAGGGTGATAATTACGAGTGACTTCGAAGGGGGTAGCACCGGTGGCCGTGGTCAAGGAGGAGTTATGGACGAATTGTGCCATCTTGAGCCAGTCGCTCCAAGAGTCCTGTCGTTTTGCGATGTATGCTCTGAGGTATGCCAGTATCTCACGATTAATCTGCTTGGTTTGCCCATCGGTTTGGGGATGATACGCTGTCGACAGTTTCTGTTGTATCCCCAATACTTTGCAAAGCTCCTTGGTGAACTCCGATACGAATTGTGGTCCCCTGTCCGAGACAATAGTGTTAGGAAGTCCATGTGTACACCAAACGTGATCTCTAAATAAAAGTGCCAGGTCGGCGGAAGAAGTGGTTTTGGTACAAGGAAAGAGAACGATTTCTTTTGAGAAACGATCGACTACGACACCAATGGCATCGTACTCTTTGGAGGTAGGGAAACCGGTAATGAAATCAATAGATATATTGACCCAAGGGCCGGAAGGAATCGGAAGAGGGATCAATTTTCCTGCCAGTGGCTTTGACGATCCCTTCGTGAGGGAGCACACCTGGCAGTGTTCGACGTAGGTAGCAATGTCTTTGGCCGCGCCTGGCCACCAATAGAATTGTTTAATGGCGCTAATGGTACGATCTCGGCCTGGGTGGCCTGCCATAGGAGAATCATGAAACAAAGAAATAAGTTCGTTATGAAGAGAAGGGGGCATGAAAACGATGCTGTTCGAAGATCGGAATATTTTGTCTTGAGCATAATACTTGTATTCGTTAACTGCGTCAATGCCTAATTGTTCTGATTTGATCATTAGTTTGGTTTCGAAATTAGGATAGAGAGAAGTGGAAGTCATGGCCTTGACTCCTGTGGAGCCAAAACCTTTTTCATTTCATTCTGACTCTTCTAGAGTCTTTTCTTCTGTAAGTGTCGGGTTTTCTGTTTTTTCGATAATTAACTGTGCAATACAGTCATGTTTAGAAATATGAAAAGATGTGTCAGTGTGGTTGAACAGGATCACCCCGATTTCTCCCCTATAATCGGCGTCAATGACTCCGGCCATGATGTCGATTTTGTGTTTGAAGGTGAGGCCTGAACGGGGCGCAATCCTGCTGTAGGTACCAAGGGCAAGTTGGATTTTGACATGGGTGGGTATTAAGAGTTGATCGTGGGCGGGGATGTCAAAATTGGCAGTAGAGTAGAGGTTGAAACCTGCCGCTGCAGAGGAACCTTTGGTAGGAAGTCGTATGTCTGTGGAGGTGAGGGACACAGGGATGGATAAGTTAGAGGAACGTAAAACGGTAGTGGGAAAGACAGTGATATTTTCGTTCAGATTATCAACTGTGTCGCCATGATCCGGTCAGCAGGAAAGCGCGTCGGCACGTCCATTCGTGTTGCCAGGTTTGTAAATAAGCGTATGGTTGAATTCTTGGAGGAGCTCGTGCCAGTGGGCTTGTCGACCAGATAATGTTTGTGGTTTTTTCCAATATTCAAGATTTTTGTGGTCTGTCCAAATCTCAAAGTCAGTTTTTCCAATGAGATAGTGTCGCCACTCCTCAAGAGCACGTATGATGGCTAACAACTCCTTGTCATAGACTGGGTAGTTGCATTCGGCAAAAGAGAAAGAGTGAGAGAGAAAAGTGCAAGGGCGCCATAAATTATCCTCCCCTTGAACCGATAATACCGCACCAGTGGCGATATCGCTTGCATCAGTTTCCAATCGCATAGGTCGGGAAGAATCCGGATAAGCCAGAAGAGGCGCTGTAGTAAACTGTTTTTTGAGCGTGTCAAACGTGTTTTGTTGCGCCACCCCCCAGGTGTAAGGAACATTTTTCTTGGTGAGGTCGTTAAGGGGGCGAGCAATTTGTCCGAAACCTTGAATAAAGCGGCAATAATAATTACACAAACCCAGAAATGATTGTAGCTGTTTGAGCTTTGTTGGTGCTGGCCATTCCAGAATGGCATCAACTTTCTTGGTTTGCATAGAGACACCGTCTTTTGAGATATGCATTCCTAGAAAATCTACATCTTCAGCGTTAAAAACACATTTTTTGGGTTTGGCATAGAGGTCGTTCTCGCGCAAGCACTGAAGAACTTCCTTGACTATCTCCATGTGCTCTTCATCTGTTTTCTTGCGAGTGAAGATGCACATATCATCGAGGTAGATGATGACAACAGCATACATGTTGTTGAAGATATCATTCATCATCTGTTGAAAAGTCGGAGGGGAGTTAGTCATGCCAAAATACATTACGACTGGTTCATAGGCACCCAGAGGGGCAACGAACACTGCTTTCCATTCATCGCCTTCTTTGATGTGGACGTTATTGTATCCCCAACGGAGGTCAAGACAAGTGAACTTGTTGGCGCCTTTTAATCGATCTACGAGTGAAGAAATGAGTGGTAAGGGGTAAGAATTCTTTACAGTTCCCTCGTTTAAATAACGATAGTCCATGACGAGTCACTTTTTGCCTGTCTTTTTTGGAATAAAGAATACCGGAGCCATTTGAGGGGATTTTGATGGGCAGATATAGCCCTTTTCTTGTTCGCTTGCGATGAAGTTCCAGACTTCTTCAATTTCCATATCAGAGAGTGGAATGACTCATCCCTTTTTCGGTACAAAGTCGGCTTTTAAGCCGATGGTGTGGTCCCATGGTTTTCTAGTCAGCATCCATTTAGATTCCTCTTTACTGAAGACGTCAAGGAATTCGTGATATTGTTTGGGTACCTTCTTGGCTAGACCTTCTTCAATGGTTCATACTGGTACCCATTGCTTTGTTTGGTTGGCTTTGCAATGTTTGGTGCATCTGTTGAAGGTTACGGTCTTTGCTACCCAATCAATAAGGGGATTATGACGATAAAACCAATCATATCCTAGGATTACTTCATGTGATCCTAGGGTTGCGACTAGCACATCCACGCCTTCGGCATGTCCATTATAAGATAGAACGATTGAAACATACTCGTGGATCATTCCATGTTTGGAGGATGACCCATCCGCATTGGTGACATTCATTGGGTTTGATAGGGGGTGAGTTGTGATCCCCATCTCCGTTACCCAATGTTTGTTGACAAAGGTTTGAATGGCTCCTGAGTCGAGGAGCGACGAAGTAGTTCGGAAGGTCCAGTCTCCCTTTTTATCCTGGAAATAAATGTCAGTATTTATGTCAAATTCACCTCCTTGAGAGGCATCGGGTTCCTGATGAGAAAATGTCGCTTGGGGGGATTTGTAAGAAGAAATGCGGGAAGAGCGTTCATTCAAAAGGGAATTAAGTGCACTATGATTCTCCAGTGCCGCACTCGATTGAGATGCCCTTGCGGAGGTAAGTCCGTACGTAAAATCGTTCAAAGAGGTTTTGACCTCAACTACCTCTTTGTCCATCTCCCCTTCAATAGGTAACATAGAAAAATGATTAAAGGAAGATGAAGAAGAAAACGGAATATGTGAAGTAAACTTGTTGTCCTTAGCCGAATAGGTACCCCCTGGATCTATTCGGCTTGTTCTTTTCCCTTAAGTCCTTCAGCTGCTAAGTGCCATGCTCTGGTTGTAAACAGATCAAAATAGTAGGCCTGCGCCTCTTCATTTTGCCAGTCAGGTACTGACGAAGCACAGGAGTGGTGTGAGGAGGAAGAGGTGTCGGCCGCGACAGAGGCAATGGCCATGGTGGGAGCGAGTGGGATTTCGCGATTTTGGTGAGCTGGGTAGGAGGTTCTCCCAGTTAAGGGGTCGAAAGACGGGCATTGTCAAGGTTTTCTCAGTTCCTTGCAGTTCCGAGAGATGTGTCCTTTTTTGCCACAGTTGTAGCAATCTCAATTGTCCACTTGTGGCAGATTTTGGACAGCTCGCACGTCTTGCATTGGGGCCCCCTGACCCGGTTGAGTTCCTACCACCATGAACTGTGGTTCCAATTGATATTGATTACGAGGAACGAAGCTTGACTTGCTTCGTTCCAACTTGATTCGATGGAACAATTTTCCAATCTCGATGGTGGTGTCTTCCCATGTTTCGAGATCTTCCTTGATCGCCGGTTGATGAAGGCAGACTTGTAAATATATGTTGTAGTCGATGCTCTCTTTGTACAACTGGAGCACGATCCCTGGCTCCATTTCCACATCAATCTGCAACAAATTAAACTGCTGCGTGTATACCTCTATGGGGAGGGACCCTTGTCGCAATGCGACCAACTTCTTATAGGCTTTGACTTTCAGCACATCAATGTGAAAGTGTTTCTCGATGTGCTCCTTGAGCACCTTCCAAGTTGGCCAGAGACCTTTCATGGGGTACTGCTCGATAGTGACTCGAGCGAAGTCTGTGGCTCTCCCATTCATGCAGAGGAGTACCGCAACCATTCTTTGGTGGTCATTTAAATTTGCCTAGCAATCGACCCAAGCACCTATCTTTGTCCACCATATGCGGAACTTGTTTCGATCACCGTCCCAGGTGCCAGAATCAGTGAAAGCCTTGTATGCATTTGATGAGGAGGAGGAGGCAGCAGATTGGTTGGTGATCAAGGTTTGCATAGCCATGGCCATTAATGTCATTTGCTTTGAGAGATCGTCCCATAGCTGATTGCCAGACATCCTTACTGTCAGCTATCTTCCAAGCTGACTCTGGGGATTTACTGGTATTGTGCTGGCTTGACGATCTGAGATCGGGGTCGAAGAACACAAGGGTCTTCGGGGTATTCATCTATGGGTCATATGTACTTGGGGTGTCGAGCCTTCTTTACTCATGGGACTCGTTTTCTTCTTAAGTATAACCTGTTGGTTCCTTTGGGTTCAGGAGTGTGGTCGTTAGGGTCGACTGACGGAGCGGGTGATGGTTGTCGTGGGGGTGTTGGGGTATGGTCTCTGACGTTGAGACGGTAAAATGCGAGAGCGGCGGCTTCTCTTCAAACTTCAATATGTTCAAGCCACTTAGTTCTGGACATAAACAGAGAAGGGAGTACGCAGCATGGACCAGCTTCTGACAGTCCTATTCAAGTGTTGTGGACTGCAACAACAACGAGTTCAACTAGGAACACTGAGACGAGGAGGCGGTGAGATGTGGTGTCGATGTCAACGAGGATGATGAGGACAAGGTCGAGGTTGAAGATTTGGATGGCGACTGAGACGATTCAATATAACATATAATAGCCCCTTGACAGAGGGCTGGGCTGGCAGAGAGGAGAGGGGAGCAGTATCACTGAGTTGCAGGCACCAGTTGAGGTGGGTGGAACGAAGTGAATAGGACTAAGGTAGAAGGGAATTACAGGGAAGGTATATATATGATGAGTGACTACCTTAGGGCAGGTGTCTGAGTCCGAATTAGCTTTAGGGTAGGTAAAGATAAGAGGACAAGGAATGTTCTGGAACAAAAGAAGAACGATGGAGATGAATGTGTGAAAAGATAAGAAGACATGAGGTATGACATCATTGATGACATCATAAGTCTAGCCTCAAGTCACGGGAGGGTTCCCACAATCACGTGCACTGGGTCATGTGATCTGGAAAGAGAAATCAACTAAGGTAAACAGTGCTCAGTGATGCAAGCATATGAGCGAAGAGTGAAAAGTGAAAATAGGGTGTACATGGGCCCGAACTATAACATACATGAGGTAGTAATGAGGTAGAAGATATGGCTATGAATAGAGATGGAGATTAACAGAGTGAGAATGCAGTGTGGATGATGAAATGGAAGAGAAGGCTGCATCCAAACCTAATCATAGATCAGATCATGGCAGAGATCCAGATGGGATCTATCTCTGATCAATGGAGATAACTGTGGGAAGATCTAATCAGAGACTAGGGTAAGGACAAGGGCAGAGTCTAGCATGTGCCTGTAGTCCACTAAGGTAAATGATAAAGTAAAGTGTTAGTCTAGAGAACTGACAGAGATAGTGAGTACAAGCCGTGTACTATAATATAGCATATGAGCAAAAGTATAAAAAATAAAATAGGAAGCATATGTGGAACCAAACTATAACAGTAAGTGTTCCTACTTGAGCCTTATTCCTTTGTCCCTTCACATTCAAGATACCTTTATATCTCGAAAATGCCCAGTGTGCATCAATCTTCTCATTGTCAGGTAGATTGGCTAGGTATTCTGTAGGTAGTCAATTGTGGATAAGGTTATTAGCAATTTGATCAAGTACATCTAGTGGAGCACTTCAAAGTCCAAGAATGCTGACATCCATTGAGCAATAAGATCTGAACTCAATTGTGACTTGGACTCATTTAATCACAGCGCACCCCGGAATAATAATAATAATAATAATTTGCGAAATAATTTGGATTTTCAATCATGAAAAATAGTATTATCTCATTGGCTAAAGATCAGCTGACGGTGGGAACCCGCTCATCCCGCCAAATTCAAACTCAGATTTACCAGACTACTTTGGTGCACAGGGTCAAGCATGGCATTGTGCTTCCTCTTCCATGACTTGCTTGGTGTTTTGGCTCTCATTTGGCTTGCATCGTCCCTGCCCTTGTTTCCATCATCGTCCTCACCACCACCCTTCGTATCCATCACTGTCACCTCCACCTCCCCTAGTTAACATAGGACTACAACAAGCACCAGCGCCGAATCCGTCTCGTTCCACGACGATACTCTCAACACTACATACCACACCATCAACCTCCCAATGACAACTTCAACATCGAGGAGCAGATCACAGAACATTGAGGCGTTCTTTGTCGTTACACGGAGACTATCTGAAGAACATCGAGACCTGCTTTGTCAAGAAAAAAAGNATATATCCACAATATAATTACCCGTTCGCGCCCGAAATGTTCCGAGTCCATGAAAGGGCAGAGCGACTGTCTTGCGATGCGCATTGAGAGTCAGTATGGTGACAACCCGTATGCCACTGCAAAGCGCAATAGTATACCGCTTGCGATGTTGAATGGTTTCCACTCAGTATCATTGCCTTTTAGTGTAAGGGTCTAAGTGGACGTCAGTCTGGTTTGCTTACATTCCAGCTAAAAACCAAGAATGGATGGAATCACAGATTGGAGAGGTCTCAGACCTCAGACTGAGCTGTTGCTGAAAACCTCAGAGGTGCTCATGGTCTGCTTGAATGGTTAATCTGGCGCATAATGAACGTTACTAGCGAATAGCAATGAAGTTGACAGTGTTTGAAACCTGACATCATGGGGAGGTGCATGCGGGGGGACATGCCCGACTCGGAGATAACCTCGACTTCCAAACATCCTAGCGACCACTGTGGATATCTAATTCAGATGCCAAACCACGTCCCCCTTGCCTCGGCCGTCTCTAGATTCTTGCCAGCCCCTCTAAAATAGCCATGGACCAACTGTCACATTAACCAATCAGCCAAGCCAAGCCAAGCCAGCACAACCAACACGACACACCTCGTCCACGCACACCCTCGGGTTTAATCTGCAAACAACTCTGATGTATCAAGTTCAACGCCTTTACCGCGTCTCGACCCTGTATCACACACGAAATATTGATCTCGCTCGCGCCCTGACTGATCATCTCGATATTGACGTTGCCCTGTGCGAGGGTTTGAAACATCCGCCCCGACATGCCAACTAGGTTACGCATTTGCTTTCCGACGAGCGAGAGAATCGCCATGTCGGTGTGAACAGAGACCTATTACAAGGCGCGATTGGAAGTTCGTTCACGTCACGTGCACGCAAGGGACGCACCGATCCGCTTCTCTGAAGCTCGGAAAGTAGTCGGTTCATGATCTTGCGCGAGAGATTGTCCTCGATAGCCATACTCACGTGCACCTCGCTGGTACTGATCAAGTCCACGACGACGCCGAAACGGTCGAGTGTGCCAAAGATACGTGCGAGGAATCCGTGTGAGACGCTCTTCTTGTTCGAGTTTACGTTGAGAACGACGATGCGTTCCTTGATGGTGACTGCCGTAGGCAGACGTCTACTTTGATGTACAGTTTCAGGGGACATGAAGGAGAGGGTCTGGACAAAACGGGTCGTGGGCGATACGTCCGGATCGGACTCGACGGAGACCTCACCCGGATCTGGGTGAATGACTGTTCCTCCGCCGTTTGGATTTTCTACATTTTTTATTCTGATGGGTATTTTTCTACGGATCACCTGGAAGGGGTAAACGGGTGAAACAAAGCGGCCGAGATAGGGTAAAGCTGTACACGAACCTGCTCCATGGTGAACGGGTGTACGACCTCACTCCCGTAGTAAGTCAGTTCCGCGGCCTCATCCGGGGATATCAATGGTATGAGGCGTGCTGTGGGTACTTTTCGTGGATCGGCGGTGAAAATGCCATCGACCTCTTTCCATATTTGGAGTTCTGAAGCTTCAAGGCCCACGGCGAGCAACGCCGATAAGAGGTCTGTATAGCCTCTGCCGACTTGGCGCAACAACGAACCGGGGACAGGGCCAAAGAAACCTGTAGGTGTCTGTGAGAGGGGTGGCGTGGGAAAATAATGACCGTACCAGTAACGACAGGCACCCTAGGAGCGCAACTTATTACGCGTTGTCCGACGGCGTGGGCAACGCCATCATAAAAGGATTGATCCAGAGATCCTTCTACATGGGGATCACCATCATCCGAGACAGGCACGATGTCTTCTAATGAAACGTATTCCGCATCTATGCCCTGAAGATAAATTTGTCAATGCTGATCCGCTGATAACATGGATAATGTACTTGATCTCGAAGGATGGCCGTCATGAGCTTGCAGCCGAGACGTTCGCCAAAGCCAATGATGTTATCTCGAGATCGAGGAGAGACTTCATCGATCACCTGTAACGTGGCAAACGTGGAGCGTGAGAATTGGATGGCTGGGAATAGATGCACGACCTGACTTGGGCTGCAAAGAGGAATGCGCGGAGCCAATCGCAATCGCGATGTATTTCTTCTTGTATTTCTTGCAAAATGTGAGGGGTCGTGATGCATGCCTCGGCTGCTGCCAAGTGTTCAGAGCGAATGAGGTCGACGGTGGCGATGAATTCGGGCACGTTTTGTCCGGATGGAGGGCCGCTTAGAGGTGTGAAGGAAAAGGGGATGGAGGATGGGGACGAGCTGCGTGTTGCTGGTGAGGAGGCCTCGGAGCGTCGTCTAAAAATGCCATTGGCTCCGGGTGTCGTGGTTTCGGAAGTACAGTGCGTCTTGGCAGGGCGCTGTCTAGCCTCCGCAGCGGCCTTGAGCAAAAGATTGGTGGTTCCGAGTGCCTTGGTGGATCCTGAGCGTGCGGAGCAGACGATGGCGACTTTGTGTTGGTCGATGTAGGTTCTGTCGCGCGGGTGAGCTGATCGCTGAACCGAGGTTGGTCTTTGCTCACGAGACGATATCCCGCGCGATCTGGACTGCCCATTTTCCGATGCTTGTGCCTCCGAATTTTTGTACGAGCCATCGCGCAGATGGATCGACGGTGTTCTGGTGGAGGTTGGGAGGCGTGGATACGGAATTCGTGTCAGATTCGGACATGGACGACTGAAAACTCCACAAATATTTGTCTTGTCCAGCGGCGAGGTGAAACTGAGCACGTGATAGCCTGTGCCTGCCCAGGCACGACAAGTCATTCGCTCGGTTTTGGGGGGTGCGCACCGCGGTTCATAAAGCCAGCCTGGAACTGAGCTCCCCGCTTGTCCCAACACCACCATGCCCTCAGGTAACAAGTCCCTGCCAGAGTACGACCCCCTCGACGAGCTCCTCAAACCACCCCCAAACGAGACCGAGGAGGACCGCGTGATTAGGCTCGCACGGGAGGCCGAGGCAAGGCGAATATCCCTTCAGATCGACGAGTCGCTCAAGGCAGAGCGTCAGCAGCAAAAAAAGAAGATCGTCAGACTCCTCCTTCTCGGTCAAAGCGAGTCAGGCATGTCCCCCCTTCTCCTCCTCCCTCCGCCCTCACCGATCACACATCACCCCCAGGCAAATCAACCACCCTCAGACGTCCGTCTCCGTCCTCCCTCTCCACACCCCCTTCCTCACTCTTTTCCCCAGATTTTCAAAGACTTTACACCCCATCCGCGTTTCGTGAAGAGCGCATCCTATGGCGCAGCGTCATACAACTCAACGTCGTCCGCTCCGTCCGCACCATCATGGACGCCCTCTCAAACATACGTCTTACCCCCGTCGACAGCGGCGGCGACGACAGCGACGAAGATGCACCCCACATTCCCCACCAAGTCGACTTGCTCCGAATGCGTCTCACTCCTCTTCGGCATATCGAAGCTCTGCTCATCGCCAAGCTCGTCCCACCAACCGAAGACGACATCGCTTCCTTTGTCGGAGGCGTCAACTTCAGTCCATACCAATCACACCGCAGCGCGCCCATCGACCCCCCATGGCGCTCCCAGGAAATCTTCGTCCGTCCCGGGGCTACTTGGAAAGGCGCCATCGCCAAAAGTTCTCGCAGAGACGGTCGCCCCACATCCTTGGGAGATACCACCATGACTACCCGAGATGAAGCACAACAAGTCCTTCACAGCTGCTGCGATGACATAATATCCCTATGGAGCAACAAAACCGTCCGCGAGGTACTCCGGCGACGCAAGATAAGATTGGAAGAGCTTCCAGGATTGTAATACTCTCTTCTTTCTCTAGAGATGACTTATCCCAATCATTTATCAGCTTCTTGAATGATGTCGAGCGTGTCACCGCTCTCAATTATATCCCTTCAGATGGTAAGCCCCGCCCGCAGTCCTGCTGTCGTCGTTCTCATTTCGTCGTCACATAGACGACGTCCTGCGGGCTCGTCTTAAAACCGTCGGCGTTTCAGAATACAGATGTGAAATGGAGGCAGCTGCTGGTCGTGAGCAAGGTACAGAGTGGAGAATAGTCGACGTCGGGGGTTCTCGGTCGCAGGTGTGTGTGCCGCGATCCTTGAGATACTCTGTCTAAAGACCTTTCTACTGTAGAGAGGTAGGATGCATCCATTCCGCTCTACATACTCACTCATCGTCTCTCCCAGCCACATGGGTACCCTTTTTTGATGATGGTACATCTTCACACTCTCACTCACCTTCTTGACGCTCATATCTCTTCAGTGGATGCTATCATATTCCTCGCTCCAATATCTGGTTTCGACCAAGTTCTTGCAGAAGACCGAAGTGTGAATAGATTGGTGAGCAGCGTTCGCTGGTAGATGAAAATGTACCGTTCTGATGGTCATACAGGAGGACAGCGTCTTGTTGTGGAAGGCCGTATGCTCGAATAAGCTCCTTGCCAATGTTGACCTGGTTCTTTTCCTCAACAAGTGTGATATCCTTGAAGCAAAGCTCAACTCCGGCATCCGCTTGTCTAAATACGTTCGCAGCTATAGTGATCGCTCGAATGATATAGACACGGCCTCAAAATGTATGTGCAGTCGTTATATTCCCTGCATCCATGTGACTTATCGGCACGTTCAGATTTTAGGAGCAAGTTCAGTGCAATCCACCGAGAGTACTCTCCTCTACCACGGAAATTTTATGGTTTCTGCACTTCTGTCACGGTATGGAACGCTCGCGATACGAGGCACCATTCAGCCAACGCTCAATCATTTATCAGGATACCACGACTACTGCTGGCATACTTGCAAGTGGTGAGCTATTTCTCACGCATGAGCGGAACGCATACCCATTTGGTCATAGTGCGAGATATGGTCGTCCGAAGACACCTCAAACAGTCTAAACTTTTGTAACACATTAACCCCTTTTGTTGTTTGAGCCAAATCTATGGTAAAGCGAAACACCATATTCGTATGGCCCAGATTGATCGTCCCTGTTTTTTCTCTCCCTTTCTCAGGCACCTTCCCACGACCCAAATGATATCTTTACCCATCTAGCATAGGACTCTTGTCGAAACTATGTTATCGCTCTATCGCTTACTGCTTTACGATGTCATGTCCTCACGATTTCGCAACACACCGGCCCGATCAGTTCGCACTATCTCTCCCCTCCTTCTGACCGCACGTACGGCCTCGACGCACCTGTCCATGTTCCATCTCCGGTTTGCATTTTAATACCACATCTGATCTGGTTCCTTTTTTTCTGCTTTTAATCGTTATCTTTGCCTTGCCGGATCTAGATGCAATCGGCCTTTTCTTTCTTCTTTTTTGGCCTCCGCTCTCTAACGATTTATGGGATCCTTGGTTTTTGTTCCGGTACCTCACTGCTCCTTTTTTTCGTGTCGACATAAATAACTGATCACCTGCCCCCCCTCCTCATGTGCTGTGCCTTTACCCTTTTTCTTTCTTTCTTTTCTCTTTTCTCTTTTTCTTCTGATTCTCTCGCCCAATCTCACCCCCCGCTTGTATCTGATCCCGACTGTGTACATATACCTCCCCCGTCCATGATATTGTAGATTTTGTACTCCATCTCCATCATGATTTCCACTCCCGCGTCCGTGTCGCGGGGCAAATTGCATGAATCGGCCCGGGATGACGTCTATCCCATGGATGGAGCGTCATTCGAAGGTACGCCACCGGTGGTATGCATGATCACTCGTCCGATATCGCGGGAGTAAGTGGCATCGGGAGATGCCGTACGTTCGTTCGGATGACGCTGAACGGAGGATCACATCCAAATGTCGTTATCGCGGGCGTATGATTTATTGATGGATAGGACGGGTCAACTTATCATCGTGTATGTATCATGACTCATGATGTCGTGGGGGCTCTGCAGAGGTATATCATACTCATTTGGCAAATTGGTATCTACGTTCCCCACATATTGCAGTTGTAGCAGATTCGTAGGCTCGTATCCCACTTTCCATCTCCGTGCATCGATCATCGATTCATCACTCATTTGAGCGCTCGACCTTTGCGTCATGTCCGATATCGCGGGAGATCCCGTACACATATGGTTCTTGATTCTGATCATGAACAGATTGATATATCAGTGTTCGGCAGAGAAAAGGCAAGTATTATTGCACGTCAACGCCAGTGGGTACGTGGGACGTGGGGTATATGGTTATGACATGATCATGAATCATGAGCTCGTTATGGAATAGATATATATGCCACTTGAAAGACAAGTGGCGATTTGGCATCATTATATAGTATCGTCCTGTCCATATTGTAGATTTATGGATTCGTATTCTATCCCCGTCCTCGGTGCACGTCGCGGGTCATGTGTACGGTCACCAGTTCTCATAGGCAGTCACATCTGTCATCATGTCACTCATTGAATCGTCATGTCCGATATCATGGAAGATGCCGTACGCACATGGTTCCGCTTTTATCGGTGTTCGGGAGCGGAAAGGCAAGTATAATCGACTTCGACCTTGTTATCGCGCGTTGGACGCCCGACGTCGGCGGAAGAGTGCGGCGTGGGATGGGTCGGCCATCCAAACTCGCTGTATCGGTGATCGGTATACCGCATGCCAGTGGGGCATCATGCATCATGCACCATGCGTATGGGTATGGAAAACGACGTTGAACAAGAAAAAGGCACCCCATCGGCCCGGCTCAGTTGATCAAACGTTGGAACATCGGAAGTGTTTGTTTCGGTTACAGTTTCAGTCTCGGTTTCGGTTTCGGTTTCGAGGGTTCGTTTCGATTGGATTCGTTTCGCTGCGATGCGATTGGATGCGATGTGATGCACCGAAATAGCTAGATGGGGTGAGAAGGCGCCGAGGGTGGGAACGTTCCGAACGATATCATCATACCCTCCACCCCCTGGCCCCACAGGGTACAACTTAAACGCCGGAGTGGCTCTGATCGAATGTTCCTGAAGCATCAAACCATATTGTATTAGTCATCGAGGATGACGATCGCGTTTTTGGGTTTCTCGGGGTTCGTGTTTGTTGGGCGTAGTATGCAAAGATGACCAGGGTACTAGTACTGAGTATGCGTGGCTGGACGAGTAGCCTCATCCCAGTAGTCGAGGATGGTTGGAACTTGGAGTGGGGCCGCGGAGGCACGCGCGAATAGGGTTGGTTACTAGCAGGTACTAGTAACTACGTATATACATGCTTGATGGCCGTGCGGGCGACCGGGTATGAAAGTAGACTGGGTCCGACGCCGCCGTGACGGAGCGGCGTGCGTTGCAGATCCGTAGGAGCACAGGAATGGATCATGAATATGGCTGTAGCCATGCCATGACTCGGATGATCAGTGCGGGCGATATCATGATAGGTATGGCGTGATTGGATCCGTCATGGAACAGACGTAGGCGAGGAGCGGGGATCTCACTTCCGCATCCGATCGGTGCCTGTTAGTGAATGTATCGCATGTATCATTGAGGATGACTATCGCGTTCGGACGGGGGATTGCGGCAAGTGAGGGCAAGCCAGTATACCCACGTGGTCGTGGTCGAGGGACGAGGAGTGGTTATTGGGCCGCGGGCCCGGAGGACCGCGGCAATCGCCATCCAGGCGGTGTGGATTGGGTCCGAGCCCGTCACGGAACGGTGCGCGGGAATGGCTACGTAATGGCCGTATGTGCGGGCGATGAGTGATATGGGTCGCCTTGGGTCCGCGCGCGTATTGTAAGCATACCAGTCCTGGAATGGGAGTTCACGGCCATATGTATGATGGGATAATGGATTGGGTCCGTCATGAGAGCGGTGCTCATTGTGAATCCATAGGAGCGCGGGAATGGAGAATGGACACACACGGCCATATTTGCGGGCAATATTGGGCGGAACTCCATCCCTACATGGACTCGGACTTGGAACCTGGAGTCTGGGGCTGCTCTAGCCTCTGATCGGGACCTGGATGTATGTTTTTATTATTACCCTTGTTTATTGTCCAGTAAGGCGGTCACCTTTAGTCGGAGATTACATTGGATGTATGTGTAAACATGACTATCTCGTGTTTGAACGGTTGACGTCGGCCAGAGGAGTGTGGCAGCGGCTATGCAAGCGATATGGGTTCACTGAACTGCGGGCAGGAACGGCTTTATAAGGGAGCGATCATGATGAGTAATATTCATATGGATCTCCAGGCATGCACCTTGAGTCTGATACGTTCCTGGGCTCAGACTCCTGGTGGGTGGGTTGGTTCATGGTAAGCTAACTGAAGGAATTCATACGTGCACTGTTTTTATCTCCTTTTTTTATAATGGATACATGGTAGTTGGACTCGAAAGTTCATGTTCAATGGAAGCATAGGGTTGCATGCTTGTCCAATGAACGCGCTCACTTGACGGGCTTGGGATTGGACGACGTCGCCACTGCCGCGCCCATGTCCGAACAGGAACCCACTGGCAGGGACGCGGTCAGAAAGGTACTTGCCTTCGGACTCGGGGTAACCCTAGTCACTCCGAATCAGTCACAGTCTGGGCTCACTCAGCATGACTAATGATTCTCAGGGGGCTCGATATCGCCAATGCAAGTGGGGACCTGAATCCGGGACCTGAATACTTGAGCGACAAGAGGAATCTTGGGCGAGCAATGTGGAACTTGAGCTTGGCTGAGATCTCCGCATTAATCGTTGGTTCGCTAATGGGAGTACAGAGTTGACTTTTTTTTTCGTGGCGACTCTATCATTTGTCATGATTAGGTAGGAGAATAAGTCAGAGATGCATCATTTTCACTACTCAATGCAGTGTATTTTCTTCACAGGAGAAAGACCTGATTCACTAGTGTGATACTAGTACTAGTCCATGATCTAAAGTGTCTTTGGGAGAGATATTCAAACACATAAACAGGTACAAATATATTGGACATCCATCAGGTCAGTTGACTAGCTCGGAGCGGAAAGCGGAAGCATGTGGTACAATCAATGTCACCGATTCCGAATCCACACACATCTCTATCGTTATCTTTCCCGTCCCACACCAACTGCTTTATCCACTCCTCAACATTTCAGCACAAGATCCTCATCAGCATCCATGGGCGCGGTGGGAACAGCAAGGGTCGATACCTCCGAACGTCTGGTACGCCTTAGGGCGTTGATGCAGCAGCAGGATGTCAACGTGGGCGCTTTTGTCGTTCCCAGTGAGGATGAGCGTGAGTGATTTGTTTTTCTTATGGATGTATCACCCAGCTTTGATCCAGACTTTAGCGAGTACCCCTCCGAAGCTGACAAACGACGAGCATTCATTTCTGGATTTAATGGCTCTGCAGGTGAGTAAATGAGTTTTAGGAACGCGTGAAGATCTGAGTTCATGTGCTAATCCCTAGGATGCGCCGTCATCACGCTCAAGGATGCTTTCCTCTTCACTGATGGCCGCTACTTCCTGCAAGCCGAACAGCAGTTGGATGAGTGAGCAACAGGTGTACTGATACTGGTTGTGTGATGAACCTGACGTTGCAGGAACTGGACTCTGATGAAACAAGGTTTACCTGGTGATTGAACATGATAACTCGCGAGGAAAACACGGAGCTGATCTTCATCTAGATGTCCCTACCTGGCAGGAATTCCTCCCAAAGGTATACTGCATATATTCGTCGTGCTTTTCAAGTTGTGACACTGGTACAGAACCTCGATCAGGGTACAAGAATTGGGATCGATCCGGCTCTAATTTCAGCTAGTATGTCATTCCGTTGTCGTCAGTCGCGAATGTGGGCTCATGCAAACGACAGCCGATGGTCAGACCCTCAACAAGTCGCTCGGAAAATCTGAATTGGTTCCTCTTTCACACAACCTTGTTGACATCGTATGGGGTTCTGAGCGACCGCGCCGACCCAAAAACCTTGTCTTTCCTTTGGATGTCAAATATTCAGGTTTGAATATCTCGTCTCCATTATCTTCCCTATTCCTTGACCTACTTCAGGGCAAAGTCTCCGCAGTAAAATCGATTGTGCAAGACATGAATTGGCTAAGAAGAACGCGGTTGCGTTGGCCGTCACTATGCTCGACGAGGTTGCATGGTTATTCAATCTACGTGGAACGGACATCGAGTTTAACCCCGGTAGGCATTTCATCCTTCTCCCTAGATGAATGGCTGAAACGTTGCAGTGTTTTTTGCATATGCGGTCGTGAAACACGACACGGCCGTGTTGTTCGTCGACGAGACGCAGGTGGATGATGCTGTGCTTATTCACCTCAACCAGGACGTGGAGGTCAGGTCCTACGACGAATTCCTCCCTTATCTCAAAGATCTGGTCAGGACAGGTTTGGTAAAGAGAAATCAGGTGACGTTTTACAATACAAGCTTTGCGACCGGGTCTCATTGATGGCTTCTAGCCCGTATTACTTGGCGACAAGACGAGTCTTGCTGTTGTTCATGCACTCGGTGAGGTAGGTCCATTTCACGTCTTGAATCTAATCAATACCTACGTATTGAAAAGGAGAATGTGGTTATCGTACCGTCACCTGTGGCCGCTATGAAAGCAATCAAGAACAGTACCGAGATTGATGGCTTCCGCCAATGTCACATACGTGATGGGGCTGCACTGGCTCGTTATTTTGCGTGGCTTGAGGAACAACTCCAAAACGGCGTTGTTCTGAACGAGAGCCAGGGATCAGACAAGCTCGAAGAGTTTAGATCGTGCGCATCGAGTTCGCTCCAAGCTCACATTGTCTGATCCTTGACAGTGAGCTTGACTTGTTCCGCGGTTTGTCTTTTACAACTATCTCATCCTCTGGCGCAAACGCAGGTTTGTTCCTGCATTCTTTCTGTAGTGCGCTTTTGATGCCGAAAGTGTACCCCAGCTATCATTCACTATGCGCCGGATCCTAATGATTGCGCAATCATCGCGAAGGACCAGGTATCCATGTCGTGTTGTTTTTATTTTCCCTACTAACTTTACTGTCAACAAGATATATCTATGCGATTCTGGAGGTATAGACGGCCAAAAAGGCGTGTAGAATGAGGCTTATTGCTCACCATTTTACCCAGGTCAGTATCTCGATGGAACGACTGATGTCACTCGTACATGGGCAAGTACCCCCACTGTAAACCCAAAGAACGATCACAGAAGAATTGTCATAGCATTTTGGGACGCCGTCTGCAGAAGAGCAACGTGCATTCACCCGGGTTCTTCAAGGTCACATCGCTCTTGATTCTGCTGTTTTTCCTGCTGGGACTACTGGTTAGGTTCCTGGGCTGTTCCCTGTCAACTCATCATTGACCTTTTGATGTCGCAGGATTCGCAATGTCTGTACATACGTGTCTGTTCCAACTTCTTGGAACACTGATGATTTCTTAGAGATTCATGGGCAAGAAGGGCTTTGTGGCAGGACGGTCTAGGTGAACAATCACCTGTTCAATTGGTGTCGTATTAATATTTAGTCCCCGCTCTCCAGATTACAGGTCTGCTCATCCCTGTACGTGTCAGACTTTAGCCTCATAGCACGGACCGGGTACAGGCATGGAACTGGACATGGTGTCGGCCATTATTTGAACGTCCATGAAGGTATCTGCAAAATACTTTCTCGTGGCGGTAAGACTCACTACTTGGCCACAAGGTCCTCACGGCATTGGCACACGCATTAGTAAGGAATACATGGCACTTTGCACCAACTCATGGACTAACCACAAAACCAGCATACAACAACACGGCGTTGAAACCGGGAATGACGGTATCGAATGGTAAGGAAACAAACCACCCATGTTATATCACAGATTGTTCAGAACCCCCCAACAGAGCCAGGATACTACGCCGACGGCAAGTGGGGAATACGTATCGAGAACGTGGTCATTGTTCGCGAGGTAAATACCCCCAACAATTTTGGGGGGAATGGATACCTCGGCTTTGAACGTGTCACCATGGTGAGTTTGATATCCCATTCGTTCGAGTTTTGAACACTTATGGACGTTTGCATGACAGTGTCCTATTCAGACGACTTTGATCGACAAATCGATCTTGACGGTCGAAGAGAGGAAATGGTTAAATGACTATCATGCCGAGGTCGAGTCCAAGGTGGCGCCGTTGCTCGAGGGTAAGGATGAGCGGGCGCTGGCATGGCTCAAAAGGCGGTGCCAGGCTGTTTGAGGTCTTTGGATCGTGGATCATTGGCCGCGAGGGCGATGTTGGACGGCTCCAATACGTGTCGATCTAGATGGGACAGGATATTACAATCAAGGAGTGGCGGGCACATGTGGACCTTGGAACCCTGCCATCCATTCTATTGTGACTTGTCTAGTGTCCAGTATTCAAGTATGGCTACACTAGGGTCTGGTGGATTTATGGCGGCACTGTCAGCTACACGCGTTGAGCCACACTTTCCACCACGCACACTGGACCTGTTCACGGGCACAGGAGAAAGGACACTGGCATTAGCAGTGAGACAATCAGTCACTGCGGATGTCAGCCTCCAGCGTCATGATGATATTCACACGTCTTCAGGTTTTACAGCAACTTTGCGATGAAGTTCTCGATCGATTGGCCCAGAGGGGGGTACGTCAAAGTTGAACCCGAGGGCAAGTCTTCACTTCTACAGATCTCAAGCTTTGAGTTGACTCTTACTCCTCTATATCCATTCAATATAGTGGTTTTCGTCTGGGGTGAGTGGATGCACCCAGGACTCTTAGTGTCCGCAACTGTTCTTATCGGCCGCGCCAGTGGTCACCCGAGCAACCCATGAAACGGCAAAAAAAAGCATGATTACGGCTCTAGATCTCCTCGCGTATCGATGAAATTCTGGTTAGTGAGAATGCCAGAGCGGAAAACCCTGACGTTGAACCTGGGCGATAGTACTGCGTTTGTGAACCCGATACTGTCACACATCACGATCCAGGACTACAATGTGTGTATGTGGCAATTGACGATGAATGGGTCTTCGCCGCTTCGCATCGATCCGCGCGGGTCGTCGGCAGAACCTCCCCCAGATTTGCCCCACACACATCTCCAGCTGTTTGTCTCCGTTTTCAGTGGCGTTTAAAATTGATTTGACCCCCGCACGGAGAAGCGAGTGAAACATAGATTCAGATTCTGGACCCCAGACATGTCGATATCGGCAAACCCAACATGCGCATGCGTCAAGGTCCAGGAAAGGGTGGGGTCCGCCACTTCAATGAAACCTGCTTCAAAGTGGGTCTGCTGTTGTACGTCTTCGCTAGGCAGCGCGTTTCGTTTACGCACGGCTGTTGTCAGTCGGACGTGTGCGTATCAAGCATCAATAATACCCATATGCTTCGGCCGGAACTCAGTTGTATATTTTTCATGTGAGTGATCCCTAGGATTCCGAGGTTCGATAAGTTTTACTTTCCGTTCCCACACACTACTGCCAGTGGCAAGCTCGATCGGCGATGGACCCTGGTTTGTGTCACAGGGTTGGTTCAAGTTCTAACGTCGTGGGACGTCCGAGTCGCACATCTTTGTGTACCCGGCGCCTGTCCCGAAGAGAAGACACCAAGCATGTGTGATCCGAAAGTAGGTGACCCACTTTTCCAACGGGGTCGAGACCATGATCACCCACTGCCACTGCGTGCGTGTCAGTGGCTCCTCTTCTCCCGTCCGCCTAACGGCGCCGCATCACGTGAATTAACGCATGTAATTTACTCGGGTATTTACTCCTACAGGTGACATGGATACCGGGATAACGTGCACGGCCTACCGCCATGCAGGACAGGACTAGTGATACAACTGGGATACCAGATCCACACGTACACGTACACACGTACACCGCACAAAGGGGAGAAAGAAACAACGACGAGAGAGTCATCGTGACTGACATGCGGGGGGTATATGTTCTACATGAATGCGGAATGATTCGGGTGCTGAAAACGACGCCTCGTACAGGCGCGCAACCGTCACGATGGCCCCCACTCCATAAATAATGCTAAAGTGAGACGTACACACGCGTCTGCATGAGTAATGCAAACTCGGATCTTGGGGGGGCAACAGTCCAAAAAAGAGGTGGAAGTGGAAGGAAAGAAAAACAAGGAAGGGAAAAATGGGCGAGTAACCATAATGACAGAAAATGGAAGACCTAGCGCATGCACTCGCAGCTTATCCGTCGTCGTCGGACGTAGGTGAGGTTGGGCCGTTCGTAAGGTACCCAGCGATGATACCTTCTTCTTTACAGTAATTCGTGCGTTTCAGGACAGAGCGCGGAGGCGCCTTGGGTATGAGCCTCCGATTGAGGTCGATTCGGACGCCGTCCTCGTTTTGCCAGCCCTCTGATGGCTCTGGGTAGTCGTCGAGGTCTTCGGGGTAGTCCTCCCCGCGGACAGGGGGCTTATACGAGCCGTCGTTGCGCCACAGTTGATCCCTAAACGTCGGCAAATGCAAAGCGATCAGTCAGGGGTTCATGTTCGTAGAAGGAGAAAGGGGAAGATAAATGGAAGGGATGAGAAGAGACGCACCCTCGTCTGTTGAACCATCCTTTTCTTCTCTGGCTTGGCAGGATGGGGCTTGGGCAGACCAGGTCCTCACACCAGCGGACGGAACGTGGTGCGGGTACGGTGCTGGCGCGGCGTGGACGTGGAGGCATGATGTGGCCTTGATCTCCATCTGAGTTGCGGCGGTGAGGCTGGCGGTAGGGCGGATCGGAGGTGATGTCGATGGTCTGGCCGTACTCCCAGTGGACGTTCAACCCAGGCGGTGGCGGCACGCTCCCGTGGGAGCTGCTGCCCGCGGATCCGCTGCTCTTCAGCGAGGACGAGCGGGTGAGGGGTGGGGGCGAGGACGAGAGGTATCCCGTCTCTGCTGTGGACCATGCGCTCTGGGGAGCGTCAGCTTGAGGAGGGTAGGCAGGACGGTCTCCAATACGTAACTGCGGGAGCCGCGGCCGCGTGCCAGGGGCGAGTGGTGGGACGGAACGCTCGCCTGCGAGCACGAGGCTGTCTTTGCGCACGCGGGCGCTCACAGGGGGTGTAGGCAGTGGGCGGGAGGCATGCACTGCACTGTCAGCTCTGCTAGCGCTGCGGGGTGGGCTGTTGCTCATCTCCGAACAAGTTGGACACGTGTGGTACGCTACCGAGAAGGGGGTCCCAGATCGCTGTCCGCCGTGATGGTGTGAAGGTCTCCGCTCGGGTGTCTGCCGAGCGGCGTGGTGCATGCCTCGCGGTGGACAATCATCGTCCACGCTGCTGTTGCTCGAGGAGGCTGAAGAGGTGAGGGAGAAGATGGAGTCGATCTCGCTCACACTACTGTCCGACGAGGGTGGGTAGTAGTAGTCATGGTAGGGGTCCGATTTCGATGATGCGATGGAGCGCTCGTAGATGTATGTATCTGGGACTGGGCCAGGGTGGATGAACCCGAAACGTCTGGTATCGCGGTAGCCTCGATCTCGCTCGCCTTCACGGTCACGGTCTTCTTGGGAATGGACATGGGACGCAGGCGGTGGCTTGACTAGTTTCCGAGGAGTGTCACGCGCCGGAGGACCCGACGAACGTGGGTCACGATGTGATGAGGGTTTGTAGTCGATGTCACCTCTTGCGGTGACTGTGGAGAGCTGTTGACCGGCGTTTGAGCACTGACGGGCGGAAGCAGAAAGAGTTGGTGCTTTGAAGACGCGCACCGAAAAGCCGGAGGGCACTGGCAGTACGTAGTTCTGTCGACCAAAGTGGTAGGGTTCGGTGACCGCGTTTACTATCGCAGGAGGGGATTTGGGAACTGACCTTGGACGATCCCGGCGGGCCTCCGCCACCTCCGCGGTCAGTTCTTGAGGGTGGGCGGATGCCAGGGTTAAACGACGACAATGGACTTGACATAAATGCAGTCATAACTCGACCTCGATCTGACTAGCAGAATGGGGCGAGCGCATGCGTATGGAGGGAGTCCTTATAAGACCGACAGAAATAAGACCACGGAGGGAGCGACGCTAGAATTAGTGGTGAGAAGCAAAGAAACACACGGGGCTTTCGGAGAATCAAGGCTTGGTACCAGATGAATCGGTGAATGGGCTGTAGCGTGCCAAATGGTGCATGCTGCGAACACGAGTAAACCAGGTTGCATGACATGAGGCTGATTTTGATGTGAAACGAGCAAATGAGGATCGAGTGGCTCTAGGGGCGAAGAACTTGAAAGAAGGTGTGGCCGTACAAGACCGCCACGTAGTATCTGAATCAATTACGGGCTGTTGATATAGGACGGCCACCCCCACTCGGCTGGCAAGGTGGCCAGGCGCTCGTGCAGCCATCCGGCGTCATGCTGTACAACTTCACAGTTTGCATGCAGGATTTCTCCGAGCACGACAGGGAGAGCCATTAACCTGGAAAAGAGACGTTTTGGTGACTTTGAAGGGCCAGAAAGGACTAGTCTCAGCGTCTTACGGGTAGCGGCGGGCAGCACCGCACATAAGAACAACGTGTCGCTGCGTATACGTCAATAGGCAGTCAAGAAGAGCTCAATTAAGGAAGCAAAGGTAGGTTTTGCACTTACATACGTCGGTCTAAGAGGAAGGTGTCTAATTACAGAGAGGCCACATCAGGAACCGAAGCTCACGCGTTGATCGTCATAGAAGCCACCCTTTCTGGCAAAATAGAGCCCTTGACATCTTTCCAAACAGCGAGATGAAGGAACGAGGTCGATGCATCATAAATTGCGAGCACTCTGAGATTGCAGCCCGCGAATAAATAAAAAACTTACTTTCACGATCAGTTAAGAATTGAGAACCAGCAACATCGCTCGTATCAGAAGCAAGGAAAGAACCTCTGAAAACAGAACACAGCTTTGGGTATACGGCGAAGATTCATCTTCTGGCTGCGCGAACCACGAACGTATGGGACACAACGGAATGACGCCGATGGCCGCTCAGTCGCAGAGCGGCATGAATTAAGAAGACGGGGGATTGCCCTATCCAATCATGCATGCGGTGGAGTGACTGAAGTGCGAACACGTTCGGAACAGGCAAAATGGAGGGAGCGGTGAGGCAGCGGGCAATATCGGATTCGATCGAACAGCTAGACGGAGCTTAAACAGTGGTTAGTTTGTGCAAGGCTGAGGACTAGTAATGCGCATAATACATATTCCCCTCGAACAGTGATGAAGACAAACAGGTGTCATGATGTGCCTACGTCAGCTGTGGTTTCTTCTCGCGCGCGCGAGTCGCATAATAGCCTGCTTGAGAGAGATTGGCAGCGTGGCAAGGGGGCTGAGGACGGTATGGGGCAGTGTTTGACAAGCCCATGCCATGAATTCGAAGGGTGGAAGTTCGAAACCGCCCCCGATCAATACGTGGTTCGCCGACCACAGGTGAGCACTGCAGCGGCCGTATTCGGAAGAGTACTGTTATCAGATAAACCAAGACATCGAAAGGGTGACACGGGAAAGAAGAAGAGAACAGCCCGAGGGTGCTCACAAATTTGGACTGTAGTCAACGGGCGCAGTGATGCGCAGCCAGGGAGGTGGGCAAATGGTTGCGAACTGAATCGAAGCATACCTTGATCGAGAGGAATTCACAGTGCGATAGTCGGATTTGATGTGGGTTGCAAGTGCGAATTCGAAATGTTTGAATGGTGCGTGGGAGCCTGAGGAAGACGAAGCATGGTGCATGGGGAGGTACTCACGAACAAATGGATGAAAGAGTCGTGCTCAAATTCAAGGAATGATTTACTCACAGGGTGAATCCTTGAAGTCATGATCATCCTACCTACCTGAGGTTACAGTGGTCGCGGTAGACTACTTGGTAGGAGTACAGGGGGTATTACGTGACATTATCAGTGTGTGACAAGTCACAGAAGCTGAGCAGCGACGAGAACGAGGCCGAGGGATTATTTTATCTTATTTTATTATGCATGCACTCAGACATGACATTCTCACTCCGAGTGGTGTCGAGTTCGCCGTCGCGCTCAACCTCATCACCCCCTCCTCCTCGACATCCGCCCTCGTAAACATCGTTACAGCCAAATCCAACCTCCTCCGCGTTTATGCCATCCGCGAACACCTTTTGCCCATCTCCGACCACGCGGCGACCGAGCGAGACAAGCATGCGCGTGTCCGCAAGGGAACAGAGACCGTAGAGGGTGAGGTCGAGATGGACCAGTCTGGCGAAGGCTGGGTCAATATGGGCACAGTCAAAGTGAGCACTTGCCATCATTCATGGTCGAAAAGCGCTCCCTAATGGCGGCGCCTCAGTCGAGTGCGAGCCAAGAGCCAGCAACAACATGGCGTTTTCATCTCGTTCGTGAGCATGCGCTGCATGGAACCGTCACCGGTATCGATAAAGTCCGCACAATGTCGTTCAGTGACGACAACCTCGACCGCCTCTTGGTCTCCTTCAAAGATGCAAAAGTATACTCCACTCTCACTTCATGGCTTCTTCTCAACCCGTCCATAGATTGCGTTGCTGGAGTGGTCTGACGCCATCCATGACCTCGTCACTGTGTCTATCCACACCTACGAGCGTGCCCCACAAATGGTATGTATTGCGTCTTGCTCGAGATCTGCTCATTAAACTTCTTTCAACAGGCGGCACTTGACAACCACCTTTTCCGTGCTGAGCTCCGTGCAGACCCTTTATCCCGCTGTGCTGCTCTCTCCCTTCCAAAAGACTCCCTTGCGATCCTTCCCTTCTACCAATCGCAAGCTGAACTCGACGTAATGGAACAAGATCAAAGCCTCGCAAGGTATTCTCTCACGTGTCCACCCAATTGAATACAAAGTTCACATTTTCCTCAGAGAAGTACCTTATTCTCCCTCTTTCATCCTCGATTTAGTTGCGGACGTTGACGCAAACCTCCGCAATGTAATCGATTTTGTATTTTTGCCAGGGTACCATAATCCTACCGTTGCTGTGCTTTGCCAGTCTGAAAAGACCTGGGCAGGGTAAGCACTAGAATTTTGTATCCCCTACATTTCCCACTCGCTCATACTCTACACTTGATTTTGAATTATAGCCGTCTCAAGGAATACCACGATACAGGTCGATTATATATCTTCACCCTTGATCTCCTCAACCACACCTATCCCATCATCACCGCCGTGGAAAATCTGCCGTATGATTGTCTCTCTCTCCTTCCCTGTGCACAATCTATTGGCGGTGTCGTCATCCTTACCCCAAATTCGCTTATCTATGTCGACCAAGCTGCCCGGCGTGTCTTACTCCCAGTCAACGGATGGTCTGCGCGCGTCAGCGACATTCCCTCCCTTCCACTTGATAGAGATCTAGATCTGATTTTGGAAGGAAGCACCCTAGTCTTTGCAGACGAGAAGACGTTCTTCGTGATTAGACAGGATGGGATGGTCCATCCCGTGGAAATCATCTCAGATGGACGGACGGTGTCCAAACTTTCTCTGTCCCCAGCGCTCGCACGCACAACGATCTCTACGGTGGCGAGGCAACTGGACGGAGGGTTGCTGTTTGTAGGGAGCACGGTTGGACCGTCGGTATTGTTAAGAGCAGTAAGAGTTGAGGAAGAGGTCGAAGATGGTGAGGCAGAGGATGCAAGCGCAGCACCAGCTGCTGTAGTGGATACCAAAAATACGATGGATATCGATGATTTCGATGACGATGGTGAGCTAACATGCGAACGCATCTGCAAGTCGGATCACTGATGCTGGATAATCCGCAAGATCTGTATGGAGAGTCCAAGCTTTTAACCAAAACCGCTGCGAATGGCGTAGCTTCAGGGACACATCCCTTGCGGACGCGCTCTGTGATCCATTTGTCGTTATGCGACTCGCTTCCGGCGTATGGCCCAATTGCAGATATGACATTTTCACTCTCGAAGATAGGGGTGGGTGACATCCTGTCGGTTATGGAGTGCATATGCTCATGTTCCCTAATTTTGGTGACACCACATTGGGTGAATAATCACTTGTGGCATTTGCCATTTGCTTGATATGATTGGTGGGCTCCATGTTGATAGGAACGATATGTTCCCGAACTTGTAGTTGCCACAGGGAGCGGTCATCTCGGGGGTTTTACGCTTTTCCAGGTATGCAAAGCCAGTTTTGTTTTCTTTCTTGCTGACTATGCTCGATTCCCAGCGTGACCTCCCTGTTCGTACTAAACGCAAACTCCACGTTTTGGGTGGTGCACGTGGGATCTGGTCCATCCCTGTTCGACAGTCTCACAGAGTAAATGGTACGTCGTATGAAAAAACCGGTAGCGGATTATTTGCTGGGGAGAGCGATACCATCGTTATTAGTACGGACGCCAATCCCTCTCCTGGGGTATCCCGCGTGCGTTTCTCCAACCAACTTCGAGATGTGGATCAGCTAATCTAGAATTGGGAATGACTTAGATTGCGACCAGGGCTGCGAAGACGGATTTGGCTATCCCAACGCGCATACCAGGAACTACGGTCGGTGCCGGTCCGTTCTTTCAGCGCACGGCAGTCTTGCATGTGATGACGAATGCTATACGCGTCCTTGAGCCTGGTACGTTTCCTGCTATCTGAACGTATCCATGTCGTTTGATTCTTGATGGACAGATGGCACCGAGAGACAGATCATCAAAGACCTGGACGGGAATATGCCTCGTGCGAGAATCAAGGCGTGCAGTATATGTGACCCCTTTGTGTTGATTCTTCGAGAGGACGAAACCATCGGCTTGTTCATTGGGGAGACGGAGCGAGGCAAGATAAGAAGAAAGGATATGTCGCCGATGGGTGACAAGGTAATGTCTGATGCTGTCTTGTTACAAACAAGTTTTAATGGTGTTCCACTCCAGTCATCTCGGTACCTCGCGGGATGTTTTTACACAGATTCATCTGGTGTTTTGGAAATGACAACCACCGATGGCACCGTCACCGCTTCTTGCAGTGCTGATAAGAACATTACCTCGACTCTTCAGGCTGCAGTTACTGCAGGATATAACAGCCAATGGCTGGTGCTTATCCGGCCCCAGGGGATTATAGAGGTTCGTTCACTCGTATACCTTGGATTTAATAGTCATGACACTGCCTCATAAGATATGGTCCCTCCCGAAGCTGACGCTTGTATTTTCGAGTGCGGCGATCAGTACACTTGAACCAGTGCTGGGTGACTCTTTTGACCCACCTGCACTTTCCCCTCCTCAAGATCCCCCACGCAAGCCGCTGGACCTTGACATTGAACAGATCCTCATTGCGCCCATGGGAGAGTCGAGCCCAACGCCTCATCTCTTTGTATGTCCCATCCCCTTTGCCCGTGGTTCCATTATTTGATGAAAACCTTGCAGGTATTCATGCGTTGTGGGCACCTGGCGGTGTACGAAGTGCATCCCATACCAATATCTACGCCCCCATCCAGCGGGCGTTCCACGTTTTTGAGAATCATTTTTACAAAGGTCTTGACTCAGACTTTCGAAATTTCGAAACAGGAGGAAGTAGAAAAAACGGTGCTTGCGGAGCAAAAGCGGATATTCCGCACATTCGTCCCATTCGTCACTTGTCCCACAACATCCCTGAGCATCAATGAAGGCTATACGCTCACTGGCGTCTTTTTTACCGGTGATAGACCAAGTTGGATAATACGCACCGACAAAGGTGGCCTCAAGCTGTTCCCGAGTGGACACGCGGTCGTGCACGCTTTTACAGCATGCTCGCTGTGGGAGTCCAAAGCGGAGTTTTTGGTCTATTCTGACGAGGTAATGGGGCGACGTCACCCAACTTGCGCTCACTCTTTCGCCGAGGCATCACGCTAAACGGTGGTTTGTAGGGTCCCAGCCTTTTAGAGTGGATCCCTGACGTTGAATTGGACACCTCGCTGCCGAAACGTTCCGTTCCGCGGTCTCGACCGTATACGAATGTGACGTTTGAGCCGTCCGCGTCATCGATCGTTGCCGCATCCGTATTGCAAGCGCGATTCGCCTCGTATGACGAGGACAACAACGTCCTATGGGAGCCGGATGGTGAGTGTGGTATGGTGTGAGATCCGTGTGGGTGAGGGCTAACGAGGCGCAGGCGCAGGTGTTTCATTCCCGCAGTGTGACTGTTCGACGTTGGAGCTTATCTCTCCGGACAGTTGGATCGCCATGGATGGGTGGGGCCACCCTTTGTTTGAATGGAGGGATCTTCCCTAACCTGTTTATAGGTATGAATTCGCGCCAAATGAATACGTCAACGCCCTAGAATGTGTGACGTTGGAGACGGTGAGCACGGAGTCTGGGAGTAGGGATTTCATTGCTGTTGGGACGAGCATCGACCGCGGTGAGGATCTGGCCATCAAGGGTGCAGTGAGTGATGTGATTCCTGTTCACCATCCTGTTGCTCAGCACTGCACTTTCTTTTTCTCCCAAGACCTACATCTTCGAGGTTGTGGAGGTGGTACCTGACCCGTCGTCCAGTATTCAACGGTGGTATAAGCTAAAGCTACGTGTGCGTGATGACGCCAAGGGGCCTGTGACGGCGCTCTGCGGAATCAATGGATACTTGGTGTCATCCATGGGTCAAAAGGTGGGTAGAGAACTTTACTGATTGGGTCGTGGCTTGAGTTGACGTGAACCCACTAGATATTTGTCAGGGCGTTTGACCTTGACGAGCGCCTTGTGGGCGTGGCGTTTTTGGACGTTGGCGTCTATGTCACCAGCTTGCGCGTGCTCAAAAACTTGTTGTTGATTGGGGATGCGGTCAAAAGCATTTGGCTCGTTGCGTTCCAGGTATGGATGTCTAATGTCGACGAACAAGTGCAGAGTGTCAATGTCAATGTCGACTCTAGGAGGACCCATACAAGCTTGTGGTCCTGGCCAAGGATATTCGGCGGGCGTATGCGACCAACGTCGACTTTTTCTTCACGAATGGCGAGTTGTCGATCATTCTCAATGACGAAGAGGGGGTGCTGCGTATGCTCACATATGACCCGAGCGGTATGTTCTCTGTCGTAGTCGATTCCATGATATTGATGTTTCTATCCTTGATTCAGATCCCGATTCAAGAGGTGGTCAACATCTCATGTGTTACAGCGAGTTTCACTGCCACAAAGAGTGTCGCACATCGCGTACGATCGCACGGCGAACGAAAGAAGACAGTGAGATTCCGCAGGCGAAGCTCATTACTGGTACGTATCCCCCGTGACGTGCCAACGTGCCCTATCTGACATTTCTCCCCTTTCGTCCCCTCTCTACAGGGTTCACTGACGGCTCGTTGACGGCGTTGACACCCGTCGACGAAGGTGCGTTTAAGCGACTGCATCTCCTCCAAGGGCAACTGTTACGCAACGTACAACACGTTGCGGGACTTAACCCCAAGGCGTACCGGTGAGTCCTGCCCTCGCCCTCTTCCTTCTTTTAGTTACTCATCCACACCCCCACAGGATCGTTCGCAACGACACGGTCTCCAAACCCATTTCCAAAGGTGCACTCGACGGTCAACTGCTCGCAGCATTCGAGGAGCTGGGTGTGCAGGGCCAACAAGAGATGACGCGGCAAATCGGGACGGAGAGGTTGGCAGTGTTGAGGGATTGGAGTGGGCTTGCTGTACCTTGGTGATTGTTGGACTGGTTGTCTATCTGTCTTTTTGTATTTTGTGGTTATCAAAGCTGTAGTCGTACGTGTACCAAGGCTGGGGGTTGTGAGGGGTTAGGAGGCAACACTGGTGGTGTAGGGCATATGGTGTAGCTGGTTATCACATCCGCTTAGCATGGTGCTGCCTGCGGGGGGTCTCCGGTTCGAGTCCGGATTTGTCCACAAATTTTTATCTTTGATGACCCAACAAGTTAACTTTGACTTGTGGCATTGTGGGTTAGACTGTTGCTTGTTGGGGTGCACAGGCTGCTTTTTCAGTTTTGTCCACAATTTTTTGTCTGTGAAACATCGCTTTGACTGTCAGTGGTGTCCCAACTCCCACATTCTAGTAGTTGAGTAGGCATTCTAAGAATTCGGTCTTCACTCGAGTGGCTACTATGACTCGGCATCTCACTTTCTCCATCGTTCTCCCATCAGTGCGCACAGACCCCTTCCTTTCTTCACCCACCTGCTGCACCCTGTGATTCTGCATGGAACCTACTGTTCCCCAGAATCGCCTCGCCACCCTCGCTGTTGTCTTCTTGTGAACCACTCACCCTCAACCAGCTGTGTGCAAGGCTCTCCCAGCGCCCATGCAGCTGACACTCGGGTCCCAGGTTCTGTCAGATCGCGACCGGAAGACGCTTTGCACCTTCCCCCACACCTAGCTTCTTCTCTGCAACCAAGTCTATTAACGACGAGCAAAGACTAAATTATACACATGACTTTTTTGGTAACTTCTCAAGCGTCATACAGATACATCACTCATCTCACGTCCACCGCACGCGCATCACTCTTCTGCTAACACCCGTCGATGTTTCCCAGACGGTCTCTACATGACCATGGCCCACGTCCGACTCGATGCAGCGCACAAACTCGACGGTACCACCTCCGACACCAAAATACACCGTCTTGGCGGCAACGAGACAAAGATAGTCTCGGACGTGTCCCTCATCTCCCCCGTTCGCCCCGATACACGCGTCCCGCAAGACGCGCACCAAGCCCGGGAGCGCGTCTGGGCGATAGATGGTCTCAGAAGTGAGAACGAGGTGGTACGGTCCACCACCGCCCGCCGTACGCTCGAGATTGAAGGCATCCCACGGACCAGAAAAGAAGCGGAGATGGAGTCGGTGCGCGTGGAGGGATGCTTTGAAGGCGTGGAGGAGCTGGGGGGTGAGGTGTACTTCCGAGTCTGGGTGATCCTCGGGTAGGTGCGGCTCTGAGCTGCGGTAGGCAGCTGCAGCGGGTGAGGTATCTAGAGTGAAGAGAGG
>QFEQ01000744.1:0-17970 GCA_003316335.1 Hemileccinum impolitum
TGATATTGCTGTTTTAAATTGACCATATCTTCATGGTGTGTGAACCACATCACATGCCCCAGGGGGCACTCCCATAGCCGGGAGTGAGTACCAGGTATGCCTCCACCAATACTAAGTGAAATTTCCACACCCTGTGATGATACATACAGCACATTGCAATTCAGGCAAATATGGAAAGGGTTTTTGGAGTCACTATATGCAAGCAGAACTAGCAGTTTGCTTTCACCATTACCCTTTATCCTTCTTGATTACCTTTATCAAGATCTGATTGTTAATGAAGGTTTTCCAGATATTCTACTGTTCCTCTGAAGACAATGACTGCTCTTGCTGTTTCTCCTGATTTCAAGGTCAAAAATACCATCCTCAATTATGTTCCTATCCTCACTGGTCCTCTCAACTATCCTCACTGGTCTGTTCAAATCCAATCCAATCTGCATTCCCTCTCCATTCAGAGAATTGTAGAGAGAACTATTACCTATGACAACACAACTACCACTAATCAAAACAAATGGATTGTGATTGATAAAAAGGTCTGTGGTACAATTGCAGCATCCATATCTGATGCCCTTGTTGCAAATGTATCCTATGAGTACTCCAATCAGACTACCAAGCCATCTGTTACCAAAGCTCTCTAGAACAGGATATGCACTCTGTTTGTGTCTTGAGGCCTATTGGGCCAGTTCCACCTCTTCCATCAAGTGCTTTCAACACATATCAATCCAAAGAATGTCAGCACTGATATCAATAAAATCATATTGTTATTCAATCAAATGCAAGTGTTGCAGTTCATATACAATAGTGCTCACTAAGTGCCTTAGGATAAGTCCTTAGCTATCCCTCATCTCTCCCATGATAGATCCTCACTATAATATGCAGCATCCAAGTCACATGATATAGTCACACAGTCATGTGATCTCTGATATCACTGATCTAGACTATGAGTCTGGTCTTATACAAGGCATGATGTATGTCCTCACCTTATCCTTACATACTTAATGTCCATACAATGTGTACTTACACTCATTACACTACTGGACACCTGTTATAGGCATCAATGAGGTACAAGGTGGTAATGAGAACATGGGCAACTACTCAGCTAGGAGTAGCCCAATGCCTATACTGAGGTTGTGACGAGGTAGAGAGGAGGGCGGCATCAATGCCCTAAGGACTTGGCGATGGGACAATCTAACGAAATGAGAGAGTCAGAAGCCACTTATATGTAGGTGGGCTAGAGCCTATGGAATGAAGGATGATCCCCCAGAGACCACAATGAAAGGATAGAGATCCTCTATTGTAGTCCCCAGGCTTATATAGCAGACTATAGTAGTGACAGTGACTATGTTATAAGTGACTAGGGTAAAGGGTAGTCCGTACATGAGGTAGCAGCGAGGTAGAAGGTATGGCTACTAAGAAGGAGTGGAGATTAACAGAGTGAGGCTTACACATATAGGTGGAAGAATGGAAGCAAAGGTGTAAGCCAAATCTAATTGTAGATTAGATCGTGGCAGAGATCCAGATGGGATCTATCTCTGATCAACGGAGATAACCGTGGAAGATCTAATCATGAGTAGGGTAAGGATAAGGGCAGGGTCAAGTGTGTGCCCATAATCCACTAAGATAAATATCAAGATAAATGTTAGTCTGGAGAACTGATAGAGATAGCAAGTACAAGCCGTGTACTATAACAACACCACTATGGGTGTACCAGGACTCTTACCCTATGTGATTAGAGCACAGCCTGGTTTATGTGTACTAGTAGACGCTATATAAGGATGCTATTGTAGTTAGCCTTAGTCTCTAGTCTAATCTACTTGATGTTTCCCTCATAAGGAACTCTATTGAGTGTCATAGGACACAGCTTGTCCTATCTGTTCTCTATTAGTTCTCTGGACTAACATTGGTTTACCCTTATGATTATAGACATTTACCTTAGCAGCTATGATAACATGCTTGACCCTTACTATTAGCCTTACCCTTGTCACCAATTAGATCTTCCCATGGTTATCTTCACTGATCTGAGATAGCTCCCATCTGGATCTCTGCCATGATCCGATCTATGATTAGGTTTGGATGTAGCTTTCCCTTCTTCCATTCTGATCCATGCTGCATCCTCATTCCTCATTCATATCTGCTCACCTTGCTGTAGCCATACTCTAGTCATTACTGTCATCTCACTCCTTACACATAGACTACTATCTTTAGGTATACCCTAGGTCCTAGCTTAGTCATACCTACCCCTGTCTCTATGTATTCTGCTATATAAGCTCAAGGCCTATGATGATGATTACTATCCTTTCATTGTGGTCCTTGGGGGATCATCCTTCATTTCATAGGCCTAAGCCAGTCTATGTACAATGGCTCCCAACTCTCTTATATTGTCAGATCACCCCATTGCCAAGTCCCTCAGGCATTGACATTGCCCTCCTCTCTACCTTCATCACAACCTTGGTATAGGCATCGGGCTGCTCTAGATAAGTAGTTGCCCATGTTCTCAGTCATCACCTTGTACCCTGTTGATGCCTATAACATTGAGTTAGGACTTGTTATGCTTTGTCCTTGGTGGGACTGATGTAGCCCTTTGGAGCACTATGTAGTTGAATCAAGTGTGATGGGGAACTAGGATATTTGTGTTGGAATTGCCAACAAGCAGAGGTCTGGTTGATGAAGGTCAGGAGTGGACAATGAGGACTAGGATGGTCAAGAGCATCCACTCAATGGTAGGACAAAGACTGTTGTGGGGATCACTCAAGGTGAGACCACAAACAAGATAGATTGTCAGGAAGTAGAAGGGAGAACAAAGCTAAAGTACATGAGTGAGGGTTGCACCTCTTACATATATAATACAGGTGACTGATTAAGGGCAAGTCAGCTGAGTATGAATGTGAAATGAGTTGTGACAAGTGAGAAGTGCCATTGGACAAAGGAGCTCAATATGTGAAACAAAGGTGTAAGTGATAATGAGTAAGCGGTCAGAGATGACAGATGCTCAGTAAGTATGAATGACAAAGAAGAGTGGCATGATGACTCATGCATGAGAAAAGTGCACTCCCATGGGAATGACCATGAAAGTATAGGGTTGGACCTACAATTGAGCAAGTTAAACAACAAAAGAAAAGAAAATCATAACAGAACTCATCCCTTTCTTCTCTTCACCTTTGTTTGGTCTTGGTATAATGACACTTGGACCTCTTCCTTGGGAGTAGGATTCTGAGGTTGTTTCAGCAAGTGGCTGGATTGACCCTTCTAGGATAATTCCAAGCCATGTTCCTTCTCACTCATCTTCCAGATAGTTTCTTTTCCTTTTGCTCCATTATTGCTCAAACTACTGAGCAAGCCAACTTTACCATTGATAACATTTCCAGAAAGATCCTTTCCAAGATTGACTTATACAAGACATATCATCCTCTGCATACCCATATTGAACATGTAGAGATTGACAAGGTTTGTATACATTCTGCCTATCACACTAATGTGATTCAGTGAGGACCTTCTCATACTAATACTTGGAAGAAGCCTCAGGGTCAATTCTATCACCCACTGAACACACCTTCCAGTTCTGGGCCTAACAAGCCCTACCAGAAAAAACAAGGTCCATACAATGGATCCAAAGAACAGAAATGACAAGTCTTCAAAAGAAGAATCATTAAGAAAGGTAAAGGAAAAGGAAAGGCCCCTCAGGCCAATTAAGTAGAAGGACATGGTTTTATTCATGAAGTTACCATGTCTGAACCTGATCTAACCATCTGTGAAGTATAGTGACTCCAAAAACCCTTTCCATATTTGCCTAAATTGCAATATGCTGCATGTATCATCACACAGTGTGGGATGTTCACTTAGCATTGGTGGCATCATAAATAGTACTCCCTCTTGGCTATGGAAGTGTCCCTTGGATCATGTGATTTGGTTCACACACCATGGAGCTATGGTCATTTTAAAATAGTAATGTCATAGAAAGGGTTTTTTCACTTTTGAGTTAATGGTTGGAATCATAACCAAATCATAGAATATTTCATGTTGTTTGTTTGTACAAACAAATATACATATGTAAATAGTATGTCTGAGTTTAAAAAAGTCCACACACTTCTTTATTTGCAACCACCATTATGATTAGATCTCTTTCTCTTATCCAACAAAACACCATCCTTTCTTTGCTTGATGCTGGCCATTCTGGTGAGGCTATTGCCAAGCAAACTGGTGTTAGCCCTTCTGCCATATCCAAACTTCACTCCAAGCATTGTTCTTCCCTTCCTAAAGCTGTTGGAGGTCATCCTTTCAAGCTTTCTCCTACCAACATTTGTCATGCACAGCATCTAATTACCTCTGGCAAGGCTGAAAATGCTGTTCAGGTCACCAAATCCCTTGCCAGAATCATCAACCAGCCTCTCTCTGCCAACACAGTCTGTCTTCCTTTGAAGAAATCTGGTATGAAAGCTGTGGTGAAGTACAAACGACCTATCCTTTCTGCTAGGTGTTGTAGTTTGGTTCCTCATACACTCTCTATTTATTTTTCTTCACTTTCACTCACATGCACTACATCACTGAGCACTGTTTTACCTTAGCATTTCTTTCTTCCCAAAGTCACATGACCAGTGCATGTGACTGTGGGAACTGGCACATGACCAGAGGCTAGACTTACAATGTTATCAATGACATCGTACCTCATGGTCCTTATCTTTCTCTCATGGTTATTACTGTTTCTTCTTCAACATTCTAGAACATTCCTTCTCTCATGCTTGCTCTATGTTGCAGACTGCAATGACAGGTTCAACAAGGTACATGGAGATGAGGAGATGGCGGATGTCAGTGTCGATGTCAATGAAAATGATGAGAACCAAATTAAAGATTGGGATGGCGACAGAGATGATTTGATATAGCATATAAGAGCCCCTTTGAACAGAGGGCGAGGCTGGCAAGGACAAGAGGAGTAGTACCACTGGGTTGCAGGCACTGGGAAGCAGTGGGTGGAACGAAGTGATTAGGACTAAAGTACAAAGGAATTACAGGGAGGGTTTATATAGTAAGACTGAGTACTTTAGGGCAAGCATCTGAGTCTGAATTAGATTTAGGGCAGATAAAGATAAGAAGACAAGAGAACATTCTGGAAGAAAGGAAGATGACGGAAATAAACATAGGAAAAGATAAGGAACATGAGGCATGACATCATCTATGATGTCATGAATCTAGCCTCAGGTCACATGAACATTCCCATGGTCATGTGTACTGGTCACATGACTTCAGAAGGAAGAATTGACCAAGGTAAAATAGTGCTCAGTGATACTAGGCATATGAGCAAAGATAAAAGAAATAAAATAGGGGTGTACATGTGCCCAAACTATAACACTACCCCCCATTCGCCAGATTCAAGGTCCAACCACGAGTCTGCGAATTCAGTATAGGAGGGTCTGAATGGAGAGAACAGGGAAATGAATTGTGTTTCGGAGATACCCTGAATGGGGTGGGGTGCAGAGGGATGTAACCGATGGAAGTCATTGATAGCATTCTGCACGTGTTTTAAGTTAGCCACGGGTTCCCAGGTGCAATCCACCTCGTCCCATCCTTTCCAGTGGATGAGGTATTGTAATTTTCCATGATGAAGCCAGCTAGCAGCTATGAATTCTACCTCATATTCTTTGTAACAGTCTTCTGTGACCATAATAGCATCAGGTTTAAATATGGGTTGGCCTGCCAGTGGGGCTTTATAGGGTTTGATATGTGAAATGTTAACAGTAGGATGAATGGAGATGGAGGAAGGGAGGTAGAGAGTGACGGCATTAGGGAGTATGGCGGTAATTCGGTACGGACCAATGAACTTCTGAGTTAATTTACGGGCAGGGTATGGGAGTGTGAGGTGGTCAGTGGATAACCAGACCAGGTCACCGATAGCATAATGAGGAGCAGTAGATCATTTAGACTCTTGGTTTTGAACCATCCAGTCTCTGGATTGAGTGAGTGTGGCAGTGATGTCATTGTGTGATTTTGCCATAGATAAAGTGAGTGACCCCCCAGGGGTAGTAGACGATGAGGGTTCAACCCCTAGTCGTGGCTGATAATTATAAGTGACTTAGAAGGGGGTTACACTAGTGGCAGTGGTAAGGGACGAGTTGTGCACAAATTGAGCCATCTTGTATTGAAGTACAAAGATACTCCAATATGAAGGGACAAAGAAATGAGTCTCAGATGGGAACTCTCACCTGGTATTGATGATATGATGGAGTGAATCAAGTAGAAGAGGTGAAGAGTCTTGCTAAGATTTGAGAGATCAAAGCAGGAGAGAAAGATTGATCCTAAAGATCAATCTTATATATGATACAGGATGTTTGTATCTAATCAATAAAGAGATCATATGAACAAACAATCTATTGTATTCTATATCATTCTATCCAATGAAATAAAGAAAAAGAAGAATGTCATGATTGTACAATATCCAATCACACAATGCTCTCTGTATGGTGTGATATTGCACCATACTTATCTAATCTTTCATCAGATATTCTCATCACATGATAATCATAGATGGTGTAATTATAGTTAGTCACAATGTAATCTTATGTAAAATGATCACATGTTGAGCATGACTCATTTGGTAGTTAGCGTGACTCATCCATTAGGATAAGGAGTGACTCATCGCAACACCAAATCTCAACACTCCTCCTCACCATTCATGATGGGAAAGGTGTAAGGGTAAGCATTTTTCTACCTTCTAAGAACTTGATCTTGCCAAGGTTCTTTGTAAAGATGTCTGTAAACTGTGAATTAGTAGACACATAAAATAGTTCTACTTCATTGTTTTCAACAGCTTTGCAAATGTAATGTTCTGGAATGCATACATGTTTAGTACAACCTTCTTGTGCAGGATTTGAAGCAAGGAAGATAGCTCCTTGATTATCAACACACATTGGTATGTGACCCAATGGTATTTTGATTTCTCTGAAGAGGTTTCGAATCCACTGAATTTGTTTAGCACATTCAGTCATACCACAGTATTCAGCTTCCGTAGAAGAAAGCCTAACACATTTCTGTCTTCTGGATAACCAAGAGACAATTCCATTTGCCAGAAACATTGCATATCCAGTAGTTGATCTGGAAGTCTTGACATCTCCTGCCCAATCAGTATCTGAATAGGTGATTAATCCATTATTTTCTCCAGTTGCAGAATAAGTGATGCAAAGAGTGGAAGAATGAGACAAATAACGAATTATTTGCATTGTCTTTTGCAAATGTTCTTCTGATGGATTAGAAGAAAACTGGGACATTTTGATCACAGCATAGGCTATGTCAGGTCTAGTTCCAAGCATGATATATAGCAAGGATCCAATAACAGATTGGTATTTGGATCAGAGTGATGGATTCTCCTTTCCTTCATTTGGTCTTGGAATATATCCAGTAGGTAGAGGAACAGATGTTTCCTTACAATTCTCTTGACCAAATTGCTTGATTACTTTATCAGCGTATTTGTTCTGATCAAGGATTAGAGTACATTTTCTTCAATCTCTAGTAATGCGCATGCCAAGATATTCTTTAGCTTCACCTAGATCTTGAGATTCCCATTTAGACATGAACTGTCGTTTGTAAGATAGGATTTGTTTTTTGTTTGATCTGATGAAGAGAGCATCATCAACATAAATAACAATAAGAATAATGTCCTTGCCAATAAATTTGCAATAAATGCCAGTATCAGCAGTGCATCTCTTGAAGCTGAAGCTAACAAGGCTTTGATGAAGTAGCTTGTTCCATTGTAGGGCAGCTTGTTTAAGACCATAGATAGCCTTCTTCAATCAACAGACCTTATGTTCCTGACCCTTAATTATGAAACCTTCTGGTTGTGTCATGTAAATTTCTTCATCTAGTTCACCAAAAAGAAATGCTGTTTTGACATCTAGTGCCTCAATCTCCCAATCATGGAGAGCAGCTAAGGATAGCACTAATCGGACGGTTTCATACCATACAACCGGTGAAAAGGTTTCTTCATAATCTATTCCAAAGATCTGTGTAAACCCTTTAGCGACAAAACAGGCTTTGACACGATTACCAGGATGAATGGCAAATACCCATCTCCCTTTGATGGGTTGTCTTCCTTTTGGAAGATTTACCAATTCCCATACTTTCCAATCTTTAAGTGATGCAATTTCATCATTTATCGCATCATTCCAAGCTTTAACTTGATCTCGAGGTAGTTTATACACATCTTGATAGTGTTTGGGAGCTTCCCAATCTCCATTTTGAACAGCAATGGAAAAATGATGTTTAATCCATTTATTACTATACATCTCACCAAGATCATCTTGTTCATTGGTGGGTACTTCCTGCATTGATTCATCAGGAGTAGGTGGAGTAACTGGTATTAATGGCTCCTCCTGAATTGATGCTAGTCCTTGTAAATCTCACACTATCTCTAATGGTGGTCGATTACCATAGGTGTTATCTGGTAACATGTGAGGTTGTGGAACTCTGTTAGAACGATGTTGTTCAACAGGAGGACAAGGATTTATCCTTTCTTCCCTTGTAGGATGATATTGATGTGGATGTATCCTAAATTCAGGAATGCTCTCATTTCTATGATGAGGTGGTAGCCAGTTTTGTTGTACTGGAGCACGAACAAACCATGTATTCTCATCTTTATTTGATGGAGATGGTGGGGAGTTTGTTACTCAATATCATTTATGTTGATGACGATTATTAATGTCACTCCGATGTCCTGTTTCAGGTTGATCTCTCCTGGTTGCCGGTTTCATAGGAGTAAACTCCATATAATAGGAGGGTGGATTTTCTGGAGTTGATGGAGGATCATCATCATTAAAGTTAATCAGAGAAAGATCTCTTGGAGGATGCCAAGGTGACATCTCTGGTTCATTATAACCAGGTTCTTGATGCAGAATGGGAACAGGGATTAATACATCCCTAGCTGGTTCTTGTGATTCCTGATGGTTAGGTGGATCCACTTATTCCAATTGTTCTTGATCACAATCAGCTATTTGATCATTCTGTGGAATAGGGGCAGGTCCATCTTCATGATTTCCAGAACAATACGAAAAGAAGTTCTCATCAAAAGTAGCATTAGTAGCAATGACCACATGGTGCTTTTTCTTTGACCAAAAGTGCCAACCTTTTGTGTTTGGTTCATACCCAATAAATGTCATTTCCTCTGATTTGGGGGACAGTTTGTCCAACCATTGTTCAGGAGAAGTGAAGACATAGGCTCTACAACCAAAGACTTGGAAGTAGGAGGCATCTGGTTTCTTCCCATTAAATATTTCAATAGGAGTCTTCCAATTATGATGACACATGGGTTGTCTGTTATACAGATGAAGAGCAGTCTCTACCGTGTCTTGCCAGAATGCTTTAGGAAGGCAGGCATGATGGTGCATGCTCTCAGCCTTTTCAAGAATGGTTCTGTTAAATCTCTCAGCACGTCCATTTTACTGGGGCATATGAGGCACAGAAGTCTGGTGAGTAACCCCTCTGGACAAAAGGAATGTCTGGAACTCATGACCCATAAATTCACCCCCTTGGTCCAAACACATGGAGGCAAGAGTGTGACCAGTGAAGGTCTCAGCCCAAGAAACCATGTTCTTGAAGTTAACCAAACAGTCCAACTTGACCTGCAAGAAGGAGAGTAAAGCAAACCCAGAAAAGTCATCTATAAAAGTAAGAATATACCGAGCATGGGAGTGAGGCTCAGTAGACATAGGACCAACAAGGTCAGTATGCACAAGAGCAAGAGGATGAGAGGCCCTCTTTCCAGATATACTGAAAGATCTATCTGGCATCTTTCCAATCTGACAACCACAACAAGGGTGATTATCAGAAGAAAGAGATAGAGTTGGAATACCAGATAATTGGGTAGTAGCATGATGCAAGGCATTCTTGGAAGTGTGGCCAAAGTGTTGGTGCCAGATCTGATAAGATTGATCATCCGCAAGAGAGGTCACAACAGAAGACAAAGGAGTAATTGTTTCTGACTGAAACTAGTGTAAGTTGTTAGCTGGTGATAAGGCAGTGGCCTGGATCACCAAGTGACCTTTCTTGTTCCAGATCCTAGATCTAGATTTAGTAATCTCACAGTGATAGCCGTGGGTAGTCAATGAAGGCACAGAGAGCAAGTGATGCGAAGCATCAGGAGTAAACCAAAATTCTTTTAATGAAACTGGAGAATAAGATTCTCTGATTTGACGTATGAGAACAGTTCCTGGATCTCTCATAATAACCTTATTCCCATTGGCAACAGTAGCTGTGCATTGTTGTTCTCCTAAATGGACAAAGTCATTCAAGAAGGGTGATAAGTGATTGGTACAACCACTATCTATCATCCAATGGGATTGGTTAAATGCAGACTTAGAATCACCCTAAAGTGCAAAGGCTTTGACATAATAGATAAGGTATTCATTTGACTCTTCATCATAGAAGGTATTTAGATCGTCTTCTCCCCTATCGTATGGTAAACAATCTCAGTTAAGTACCAGTACAACATCTTCATGTGATCCGCTAGGTAACTGAATCTCTTCTCTATAAATAGAGGAAGGTGCAGATCTATGAAACTCAGGAGACTGAGTATAAGGTATAGGTGGAGAAGGTAAATGATGATCTAATGAAGAAAAATGGCTGTTGTCCGAAATCAAACCACCAAGAGAAAAAGAGATTTTCTCCTTTTTCTTTCCTTTCTTGTCTCACTTCTGAGGAAGCAGTTTGTCTCATCTAGATGACAGTTGTGCTAGATTATCTTTTTCAGATTGATTAGGCATGAAAGGAATGATTGGAATCAGCAATGTCCATACCATTGTCTGGATCATTTGTAGGTTCTTTCCAAGAGTTAAAGTTTGTTCCTTCAATTATTTCTTCGAATCGAGATAGATCTGAGACAGCATCTGGACTATCATAGTGAATCCAAGCTTCGGTAGAAACCTCAGTGATATGAGATTCATTCTCTTGGACTTCCATGTGTTCTTCTGAAATAGAAGGTAAAATGTCCATTATGATATCAGATTGAACCTGATGGACAAAACCTTGATCTCCCTCTATAATGTTAGCCTGAGGGGTTTTTCCTTTTTCTTTTTTAGCTTGTCGCTTTTCGAACCCTGTGTGTTTCCTCTTCTTATTCTTTTGGTAAGGAGACTGGAATGGTTTCTTCTGGAAATGAGATCCAGAGTTTCCGGAATTGTTAGATCCAGAATTCCCAAAACGATTCCCAGTATAATTAGAGGGTCCCTAAGGGTGTTTCCAATTGTTAGTCCGAGGTGGACCTCATCTAATGATGGTAGCTCTATTAGAGGAAGAGTATACTGGTTCTGTCTCCACAATAGAAATGTGGGAACACAATAGTTGTCTTGTTTTGCGCATGTCTATTTCAGAAAGTATCTTCTGAGAGATGTTATCCACAGTGAATTGAACTTCTTCTGTGGTTTGAGTGACAGTGGAAGAGAATTGATAAAAGGAATCAGAAAGGGCAGATAATAAGATCATCACCCTGAGGTTTTCAGAAAGAACAAGTCCTGTACTTGTCATTTGTTCAGTGAGAGACAACATTTTATTGATGTCTTCATTAGCTGAAGCTTGACGAACAGGAACATTTAGCAATTGATGGAACAAGTGGAACTAGCCAGATAATCCTCTAGATCTAAACATGGATCTCATTTTCTCCCAGAGCGCTTTAGCAACTGAGGGGTTTGTTGGTCCTCCTTGTACATTGACATAGTCAAATAAGACATTGAGGATCAAATTGTTGGAGATTGTAGTGGCGATTGTTCCACAGACTTTCTTATCAAGAACTATCCATTTGGTTTGGTCTTCTACAACTGTACTAGTGTAGGTATTGGTTCCATCTATGAAATCCCAAACAGAGAGGGATTCCAGTGTAGCTCAAACCTGAATTGACCAAATGGAATAGTTACTAACTCCAACAAGAGTTAGGATCCTATTAAGGACAGTGGTATTGATTTTGAATTCGGAAGGAGTGAGAGTAGCCATTTAGATAAGATGAAGTATGTCTGCAAAATCATCAACGATCATATCTTGATAAAGATAAGATAAAAGATTAAAAGAAGCGAAACCAGTTTGTGCCCCAGAAGTTGTTGTCCTTAAAGTCCCAATTGGAGAAGATCTTCATTTTGAAGATAACCAAGTCTGTAGACATCTCTGTTTATGGTTTAGTCTCTGCTTTTGGTGTACCCAGAAAAGAATACTATCACTCTTCATCCAAGGACGAGTTAGAGTAGGTTTGCTCTCATACCAATTAGGTAATGGTAAATCTAGATCTAAAAAGATTTCTAGATAGAGAGATGGTTGATAATATGGATTAGGAATCGTAATATTAATCCTTTCAAGAGTAACAGTTCTCTTTTGTAACAGTTTACAAAAGGTGATTCTATAATCTCTGGATCACACCAGGCGTTAATCTCAAAGAAAGTTTGGAATTTTTGATCTCCTAAATCAAAATTAGACAAGTATTCAAAAGAAGAAAAATGGGGACACCAAGAAGCAGGAATAGGAACATCTAAGTACTTGCTAGAATCAAACAAATCCTTGAAGGCAGTGTTTGTTTTCACCTTCTGAAGCAGCACGACATTTTCCCTTTCCATAAGTTCTAGCAAGGGAAGCGTAAACGACATCTTCCTGATCCGTTTTTATGTGGGGAAGGATCAGTTTCTGGATCCACTTTGATTCTTTCTAAATCTCCAGGTCCATTTCTTGAAGGTTGTTCCAGTGAAGCCTATCAAAAGCTTCGTTCCACAAAATCTGCCTCATACCACAGAGGTGGTTCATCTCCTCATTTCTCCACATATTAATGTGGTGTTCTTGAATCAATTGAAAGGAAGTGATCCAAGATTGTTCATTGAAAACAATGTTTGCATAGTGTGATTTGAATAAGAAAATGTTCACATAAGACAGAGGAAAGACATCACGTCGAAAGATCTCGAATCTATGACCATGGACTCGGAGTTGAGGATGAGCAAAGATGTTGTTGTAGGATTGTGTTGGGAAAGCCCATCCAGCAGCTTCATAAGCATTCCCAATTATCTCATCAACCTATCATAGACTATTGATGGTTTGTGCTCCGGTTTCAATTTGATTGATCCGGAACAGGAGAACTTGGCAGGGTGAAATGGAAAGCGAGTGGAGGAGCAGCAAAGGGAGCTGTGGTTGATGCCAAATTGGCATCATTTGTCTCTCCTAGAAGAGATTCAGATGAATTTCTACGCGTTCTAGTGTATTCTGCTGGTGAGTAAGCTGGAGGAGCAGTCTGGGAGTTGGAAACATCACCAGATATGATCCTTCATTGTCTTCAAAGCATACCAGGTCTTCTTCCTGATGGTTGAAGTACCTGGTTCCGACTAGGCTGTCTTCCTGCCATGGGTACCATATGTTCTCCCGATGACTGACCATCCTGATTGTTGCCAGGATGTCTTCGATTTCGTCCTCCCTGATGACCATGTTGCTGTTTGAGTTGGATGAATCAGAATTGGTGTGACAATTTGAGGAGCTGTTACCTCTAGAGCCTGAGGAGGCACTAGGAGGACTGGGTCATTCCATTGGAACCATAGAAGACCCTGAAGCTCAAGATGACTGAGGACATGAGGATCCTCTTGAATGTCATCTAGATCCATTGGTGGAGGTGAAGGAAGGAGGTTGTGGGGAAAGATTGGTGTAGGAGGGTAGACCAGGTTGGGGGAGCTGGACGAAGATTGTGACATTTTCGATGATTTGATTGATGAATGGAGGAGATGGAATATAAAGCTGTGGAGAGAAGCATTGAGCTGCGATCTGAGCGGTGTTGGATAAACCATATGGAAGTGGTTGAGGTTGAGCAATTTCTGCAGGTGCAGAGTGGTATGAGCTTGGTGATGAAGGTACCAGAGAGGATCTGATTACTCTTAGTAGAGTAAATGAATCAGTTCTTGATCTGTTCCGAAGAATGTCTGTCTCACCATGATGGTTGCTTCTCCTCGAATAGGTCAAGGGTTTGTCTCTACAGCTCTTAGAGTGGTAGGATGTGGAGTGGGATGATGAGGTAGAGGACAAGGACAACTGGGCTGGTTCTCTGGAGGATTAACAGGAGCTATACTTATGCTTGGATAAGACCTAAGCGCAAGCATGAGGAAATGAGTTTCAGCTAATGTTCTGATCTCGAAGATGATATAAAGAGTATCAGCTGAGTGATAAAAGATCAGGAGTCCTCCAGGAAATGTTATAAAGGTTCTCTCATCAGTTTTGATGAGGAAAGTGCCATATCTAATTGCCTAATAAATATACAGAATGTCAATAAGAACATTCTGGATCATAGGCATGAACCATCGTTCATCACATGAGATGGTGGGAGGCATTGGTGATATCAAAAGACAAACTCCACTTGTCTAAGCAGGGCTCATAACCTATTGAAGTACAAAGATACTCCAATGCGAAGGAACAAAGGAATGAGTCTCAGGTGGGAACTCTCACCTGGTATTGATGATATGATGGAGTGAATCAAGTAGGAGAGGCAAAGAGTCTTGCTAAGATTTGAGAGATTGAAGCAGGAGAGAATGAATCAAAGATAACTTGTTAGAGAGAAAGATTGATCCTAAAGATCAATCTTATATATGATACAGGATGTTTGTATCTAATCAATAAAGAGATCATATGAACAAACAATCTATTGTATTCTATATCATTCTATCCAATGAAATAAAGAAAAAGAAGAATGTCACAATTGTATGATATCCAATCACACAATGCTCTCTGTATGGTGTGATATTGCACCATACTTATCTAATCTTTCATCAGATATTCTCATCACATGATAATCATGGATGGTGTAATTATAGTTAGTCACAATGTAATCTTATCTAAAATGATCACATGTTGAGCATGACTCATTTGGTAGTTAGCATGACTCATCCATTAGGATAAGGAGTGACTCATTGCAACACCAAATCTCAACATCTTGAGCCAGTCGCTCCAAGAGTCTTGACACTTTGCAATGTACGCTCCTTTTGGTGAATCCCAAGCACCTAACAGAGTTCTTTTGTAAACTCCGACATGAATTGCAGTCCCCTGTCCAAAATGATAGTGTTAGGGAGTCCGTGCATACACCAAACATGGTCTCTAAATAAAAGTGCCAGATCGGTGGAAGAAGTGGTCTTATAACACGGAAAAAGAATGATTTCTTTGGAAAGACAGTCGACTATGACACCAATGGCATCATACCCTTTGGAGGTAGGGAATCCTGTGATGAAATCAATAGATATATTCGTCCAAGGACAGGAAGGGATAGAAAGAGGCATTAATATTCCTGTCAGTGGCTTTGATGATCCCTTTGTGAGGGAGCACACCTGACAGTGTTCTACATAGGAAGAAATGTCTTTAGCTGCTCCAGGCCACCAGTAGAACTATTTGATGGCACTGATGGTACAGTCTCAACCAGGGTGACCTGCCATGGGGGAATCGTGGAATAAAGATATAAGTTCAGTACATAAAGAAGGTGGCACAAATACTATGCCATTTGAAGTTCTGAATAATTTGTCCTGAGCATAGTACTCATATTCATTGATGGCATCAATGTCAAGTTTTTCTGATTCTGTTGTTAATTTAGTTTCAAAATTCAATATAAGAGATGTGGAAGATATGGCCTGTACTCCAGTGGAGCCAAACCCTTTTTCATTTCATTGTGATTCTTCTAGAGTTGTGGTTTCCGTTAATGTTGGGTTTTCTATTTTTTCAATAATTAGTTGCGTAATATGATCATGTTTGGAGATATGAAAGGAGGTGTCTGAGTGATTGAATAGGATTACCCCAATTTCTCCCCGTCAATGACTCTGGCCATGATGTCAATTTTATGTTTGAAAGCAAGGCCTGAGTGGGGGGCAATCCTACCATAAGTACCAAAGGGGAGTTGAATTTTGATGTGGGTGGGGATGAGAAGCTGGTCGTGGGTGGGGATGTCAAAATCTGATGTAGAGTACAGGTCAAAACCTGCTGCAGCAGATGATCCTTTGGTGGGAAGGCGTGCGTCTGAAGAAGTAAGTGCAACAGGAATAGATAAAGTAGAGGAGCAAAGAACAGTCGATGGGAATATGGTGATATTTTCATTAAGGTTATTGACTGCTTCACTGTGATCTGAGTGGTGAGACAGTGCATCAGCATGTCCATTCATATTGCCTGGTTTATAGATAAGGGTATAGTTGAACTCTTGAAGCAGTTCATGCCTGTTGCCAGCTGCAATGATGACTTGGACCAAAAATACTGAGACGAGGAGATGACAGATATTGGTATCAATGTCAATGAGGATGACAAGGACAAGGTCGAAGATGGGGATGGCGACAGAGATGATGTGGTATAGCATAAAAGTGGCCCCAAGCAGAGGGCTAAGCTGGCAAGGAAAAGAGAAGTGGTTCCACTGAGTTGCAGGCACTGTTGAGGCAGGTGGAACAAAGTGAATAGGACTAAAGTACGAGGGAATTACAGAATGGGTTTATATAGTAACGACCAAGCACTTTAGGGCAAGTATCTGAGTCTGAATTAGGTTTAGGGCAGGCAAAGATAAGAGCATGATGGAATGTTCTGGAAGGAAAGAAGAAGACGGAAATATCTGTGGAGAAAAGATAAGGAACATGAGGCATGACATCATCTATGATGTCATGGATCTAGCCTCAAGTCATGTGAATGTTCCCGCAGTCACGTGCACTGAGTCATGTGACTTTGGAAAGAAGAGTCAACTAAGGTAAAATGTTGCTCAGTGATGCTAGGCATATGAGTGAAGGTGAAAGAAATAAAATATGGGTGTATGTGTACCCAAACTATAACAGTGCTAGCGGGCTTGTCTCCCTGAGAGTGTCTGAGGTTTTTTCCAGTATTCGAGATTTTTATGATCTGTCCAGATCTCAAAGTCAGTTTTTCCAATAAGATAGTGATGCCACTCCTCCAGAGTGCGGATGATAGCCAACAACTCCTTGTCATAGACTGGATAGTTGCGTTCTGCTGATGAAAAGGAATGTGAAAGGAAAGCGTGTGGGTGCCATAACTTATCCTCCCCTTGAACAGATAATACTGCTCTGGTGGCGATATCACTAGCATCGGTTTCCAGTCGCATGGGCTGAGAGGAATCAGGATAGGCCAGTAACGGAGCCTCAGTGAATTGTTTTTTGAGCATGTCGAATGCTTTTTGTTGTGCCTCCCCCCAAATGTATGATACATTTTTCTTTGTGAGATTGTTAAGGGGGTGGGCAATTTGGCCAAATCCTTGAATGAAGCATCAATAATAATTACATAAGCCCAGGAAGGATTGGAGTTGCTTGAGCTTTGTGGGCACTGGCCATTCCAGAATAGTGTCGACCTTTTTGCTTTGCATGGTGACTCTGTCTTTTGAGATGTGCATGCCTAAGAAGTCAACATCATCAGCGTTCAATATGCATTTTTCTGATTTAGCATAAAGGTCGTTCTTACAGAGGCACTGCAGAACTTCCTTGACAATCTCTGAGTGTTCTTCATCTGTTTTCTTGTGTGTGAAGATACAAATATCATCAAGATAAACAATAACGACTGCATACATATCATTGAATATATCATTCATCATCTGTTGGAATGTGGGAGGTGAGTTCATCATGCCAAAATACATAACCATGGGCTCATAAGCTCCTAAAGGAGTGACAAAGGCCGCTTTCCACTCATCACCTTCCTTGATGTGGACATTATTGTATCCCCATCTCAGGTCTAGACAAGTGAATTTGTTGGCCCCTTTCAATCAATCTATGAGTGAAGAAATAAGTGGTAACAGGTATGAGTTTTTTACTGTTCCTTCATTTAGGTATCTATAGTCCATGATCAGTCATTTTTTGCCAGTCTTTTTTGGTATAAAAAATACAGGAGCTGTCTGTGGTGATTTTGATGGACATATATAGCCCTTTTCTTGTTCAGATTTGATGAAGTTCCGGACTTTGTCAATTTCAGCATCAGAGAATGGGATAACCCAACCTTTTTTAGGAATAAAGTCGGGTTTGAGGT
>QFEQ01000080.1:0-14924 GCA_003316335.1 Hemileccinum impolitum
ATCCATCTATTCTCGACCGCCGTACTGGTCCAAGACCTTCTCGTCATCATCATCGTCGACGCCAACACTACTCACCGTCGCCTCCTCGTTTCCGTCACGCTCACCGAGGCCTTTGTTGAGCTACAACAACGTGGATGAGGTCTGAGGGCGAAGCTGATCGCGATGGGGTGGGAGATCTCACAAAGAGATCATTGTAGATCCCACTGACATCATATTGCGCATGCGCGAGCCTGTTGGCGAACGCTGAGAGCCATGCGTCGACTCTTTCTTCGTCGAATGCCTTGTAAGTAGGCAGTGACCCTGTCTTGGACTGTGAATGGGAGGACACTTAGCCCTTCATGTAAGTTTTCTACTACTTTAGCTAGGAAGGATTTGAAGTTCACTTATTGCACTTGAGACGTTAGGTGGTGTGCGGGCTTGAGCACGACGTACTCGGCAATGACATTCAATGGGGAGTGGAAAAGAGTAAAGTTCTAATGAAACGACTCCAAAACCTATCTCCAAGGAGTAAGGTTATGCAGAAGAAACGGTAGAGAAAAGAAGAAGAAAAACTGAGTAGTGCTCAAGGATCTGACTTTTGGAGGAAAGACCAAGAGAACTTTACTGGAGTTCTCTGGCACTCTATTGGGAGTTTATATACTCTAGCTACTGTTTGTACATGTTAGGTACATGGTCTGTGCGCCAGAGGCAGTACAGCCAGAAAAGGATATAGTGTGGGAAAACATAAGGTGAACATGCATACACCATGAGGTGGTGGCAGAATGGAAGTAGAAGCATGGTGGAGATTAATAACATGAGGTGGATGCATGGATAAAAAGAAGAGAAGCGTAGCACAGCACAGAAATGAAAAGAAGGCTGTGCATACTAAGATAGACAGGCCATAAGTTATCCTCATGCCTCTGAGAAGTCTGAAAAGTTATAAGTACGAATCTATGTCTTAAGATGAAAGAGAGAGCTCTGATTGGTCAGAGATTAGATAAGATAATGAGTCACGTGACCCGATAAGATAAGATAAGATCTTTGAAAGTCGTAGAGCATGACTGGATGGATATCCTAGTTTTGATTGTTAAGGATCGTGATGAGTCATTACTACTAGGATTAGTGACGAAGTTTTAGCGGCGAAAAGACTAGCTGTAACAATCACTACCAGTAATCCCCCAACCTCAACTGATACTATCTAAAAGTAAGTGGTAACACACCTCTGTAGCTAGTAGTGTTTCAAACACCCTTGTTCCTGTTATAGTACATGGCTCGTACTTCACGATCTCTATCAGTTAACCCGGACTTATCATTTTATTATCATTTTACCTTAGCGGATCTTGGGCACACGCTAGACCCTGCCCCGATCCTTACCCTTGTCTCCGATCAGATCTTCCCATGGTCATCTCCGTTGATTGGGATGATCTGGATCTCTGCCATGATCCGATCTATGATAAGGTTCGGCATACACCTTCTCTTCCATTCCATTCCCATGCACATGTACACCTCACCTAGTTAATCTCCGCTCCTCATTGTAGCCATGCTTCCTACCACATCCTCACGTTATCCACATGGACTATCCCTTTAGGTAGTACCCTCTACCCTAGTCACTGTCATGTAGTTACACTGTCACTACCTTAGTCTGTATATAAGCCCTAGGGCCCACAGTGGAGGATCCCCATCCTTTCATTGTGGTCCTTGGGGGATCACCAGTCCTTCCTCATAGATCTACCCCACCTATGTATAAGTGTGCCATTCCTTCTTTGTCGTCGGATCGTCCCTCTGCCGAGTCCCTCGGGCATTGATGCTGCCCACCTCTCCTCAACCTCGTCGCAACCTCGGTATAGGTGTTATAGTCAGACCACTCATACGCTCACATTTTTCACATTTTATCTTCACTCAAATGCTTGCATCACTGAGCATCATTTTACCTTAGTCTTTGCACTTCCAAAGTCACATGACCGTGGGAACTTTCATGTGACCTGAGGCTAGACCTATGACATCATTGATGATGTCATACCTCGTGTCCCATTTCTTCTTGTTAATGACACTTGATGAAGGGGAGCATGAGGGCGATGGAGACCAAGAGACGGCGATTGACAATGTCGGCGTCGACGATGATTATGAGCAACAAGTCAAGGATCGGTACGGCGATTGTGAGGAGACGAATAAGCATATAAGTGGTCCCTTTGCAGAGGACTAGGCTGGCAAGTGTAGAGAGGAGTGGTAGCACTTAGTGTCAGGCCCTTGTAGAGGGGGTGAAACGAAGTGGTTAGGACTAAGGTAGGAGGAATTACATGGGCAGGTTTATATAGAGATTCCAACTACCTTAGGGCAGGTCGTCTGAGTCTGAATTAACTATAGGGCAGGCATAGAATGTCATGGAAGGAAGAACGGAGATAAACGTGAGACAAAGATAAGAACCATGAGGCATGACATCATTTATGATGTCATGGATCTAGTCTCATGTCACATGCGCTGGTCACGTGACTTTGGAAAGGCAAAACTAAGGTAAACGGTGCTCAGTGATGTGGAGCATGTGAGTGAAGTAAAAAACGAAAAATGATGCAGCGTACGAGGGTCCGACTATAACACTCTCCCCTATTCTCCAGCTTCGAGGTCTAGATGAGAGTTGGAGAATTCGGTATAGGAGGGACCGAAGGGAGCGAACAGAGAATGGAGTTGTGTCAGAGAAATGCCCCTTATAGGGTGAGGAGCAGAGGGATGTTGTTTATGGAAATTGTCGATAGCGTCCTGTGCATGTCATAAATTGGCTGCTGGTTCCCAGGTGTGATCCACCTCGTCCCATCCTTTCCAATGGATGAGGTATTGTAACTTTCCCCGAGATAATCTGCTAGCAGCAATGTAATCAACCTCGTATTCTTCATGGCGGTCCTCAGTGACCGTGATGGTGTCAGGTTTAAATACGGGCTGGCCAGCCAGCAGGGCTTTATAGGGTTTTACTCGTGAAACATTGACAGTGGGATGGATGGAGACAGAGGAGGGAAGGTGGAGAGTGACAGCATTAGGGAGGAGAGCAGTGATACGATAGGGACTGATGAATTTTTGGGTTAATTTACAGGCGGGATACGGAAGAGAGAGGTGGTCGGTGGAAAGCCAAACCAGGTCTCTGATAGCATAGTTGGGGGAGGCAGAGCATTTTGATTCTTGCGACATGATCATTTTGTCGCAGGAGCAAGTGAGCGTGGCGGCAATTTCGTCGTGTGACTTTGCCATAGTATTAGCGGTTAAGCCACCAGGGCTAGAGGATGATGAGGGTTCAACCCCTAGTCGTGGATTATAGTTATGAGTGATGTCGAAAGGGGAGGTGCCCGTGGTAGTGGTAAGGGAAGAATTATGGACGAATTGCGCCATTTTAAGCCAGTCGCTCCAAGAATCTTGTCGCTTTGCCACATAGGCCCAAAGGTACGTCAATATCTCCTGATTGATCCGTTCCATTTGTCCATCGGTCTGCGGGTGATAAGCTGTCAACAATTTCTGTTGGATACCTAGTACCCGACATAGTTCCCTGGTAAACTCCAACACAAACTGTGGTCCCCTGTCGGATATGATGGTGTTAGGAAGTCCGTGTGTGCACCAAACATGGTCTCTAAATAAAATAGCCAAATTGGTGGAGAAAGTGGTCTTGGTACAAGGAAAAAGAATGATTTCTTTTGAAAAATGATCGACGACGACACCAATGGCGTCGTACCCTTTGGAGGAAGGGAAACCTGTAATGAAATCAATAGATATATCTTTCCAAGGATGGGAAGGGACGGGCAAAGGAAGAAGTTTTCCTGCCAGTGGCTTTGACAATCCCTTCATGAGGGAGCACACCTGGCAGTGATCTATATATAAAGTGATATCTTTAGCAGCACCTGGCCACCAATAGAACTTTTTGATTGAAAATATGGTATGGTCTCGACCTGGATGGCCTGCTGTTGGAGAATCGTGAAATAAAGAGATCAATTCGTTATGGAGAGAAGGGGGCATGAAAACTATGCCATTCGAAGAGCGAAAGAGTTTGTCTGAAGTGTAGTATTCATACTCGTTGATAGCGTCAACGCCTAGTTTTTCTGATTCAATAGTTAGTCTCATTTCAAAGTTAGGGGAAAGAGATGTAGAGGTCATGGCTTTGACTCCAGTGGAGCCAAAGCCTTTATCGTTTTGTTCTGACTCGTCTAGAGTCGTTTCTTCGGATAGTGTGGGATTTTCTATTTTTTCAATAATAAGTTGAGCAATACAATCATGCTTTGAGATGTGGAAGGAAATGTCTGCATGGTTGAACAGAATTACCCCGATCTCTCCCCTATAATCGGCATCAATGACTCCGGCCATGACATTGATTTTGTTTTTGAGGGCGAGACCCGAACAAGGGGCAATTCTGCCATAGGTGCCAAGGGGGAGTTGGATCTTGGTATGGGTGGGTACAAGCGCTTGGTCGTGGGTGGGAATATCAAGATCCGTGGAGGAATAGAGGTCGAATCCTGCAGTGGCAGGTGAGCCCTTGGAGGGGAGTTTGGCATCTGGGGAGGTGAGCATGACAGGGATGGATAAATTAGAGGATTGTAACACGGTAGAGGGAAAGACTGTGATATTTTCATTCAGATTATCAACTGCGTCGCCGTGATCCAGTCGTCGTGAAAGCGCGTCGGCGCGGCCGTTGGTGTTGCCAGGCTTATAAAGGAGCATATAGTTGAACTCTTGTAAGAGCTCGTGCCAGCGAGCTTGTCTACCCGACAAGGTCTGAGGTTTTTTCCAATATTTGAGATTCTTGTGATCCGTCCAGATCTCAAAGTTGTCCTTAGCAATAAGATAGTGTCGCCATTCTTCCAAGGCACGAATGATGGCTAAGAGTTCTTTGTCGTAAACTGGGTAGTTCCACTCTGCAGAATTAAATGAGTGAGATAGGAAGGCACAGGGCCTCCATTTAGCATCTTCTCCCTGTACTAAGAGTACAGCCCCTGTAGCAATGTTGCTAGCGTCGGTTTCCAGTCGCATAGGTCAGGACGTGTCAGGATAGGCGAGTAAAGGTGCCTTTGTAAACTGATCTTTGAGGGTATCGAACGCTCGTTGCTGTGCTTCTCCCCAGATATAGGGTACATTCTTCTTCATTAGGTCATTAAGTGGTCGTGCTATCTGTCCGAATTTGTCAATAAATCGTTGATAGTAATTACATAGTCCCAGGAAAGATTGCAGTTGTTTGAGCTTTGTAGGTGCTGGCCATTCCAGAATGTTAACGGACAAGGGCGACGTGTGGAGAGACGAGAGCTACGCTGATGAGTAAACGATGATGGATGGTGTCGGCGTCAACGATTACGACGAGGAGTAGGTCGAGGACGGGAACGGCGACCGTGGCGATACGAATTAACATGCAAGTTGCCCCTTGACAGAGGGCTAGGCTGGCAGAGATGAGGGGAGTGGTACCACTGAGGTTCAGGCCCTTGGGAGGGGGTGAAACGAAGTGGATAAGACTAAGGTAGGAGGAATTACAAGGTGAGGTTTATATACGTATTCTGACTACCTTAGGGCAGGCAATCTGAGTCCGAATTAGATGAGGGCAGGTAAAGATAAGAAAAGAGAATGTTCTGGAAGAGACGGAAATATACGTGTGAAGAAGATAAGAGTCATGAGGCATGACATCATCTATGATGTCATGGATCTAGCCTCATGTCACGTGACTTGGTCTAGACATGGGTCACGTGATAGTTCCCACGGTCATGTGTGCTTGTCACGTGACTTTGGAAAGACGAAACTAAGGTAAAACGTTGCTCAGTGATGCGTGCATATGAGCGAAGGTAAAAATGAAAAATAGTGAAGCATACGCGTCTGGACTATAACACAGAATGGTGTCAACCTTTTTGCTCTGCATTGCCATGCCATCTTTTGAGACATGCATTCCTAAGAAATCAACATCAGAAGCATTAAATATACACTTTTCAGGTTTAGCATATAAATCATTCTCGCGCAAGCGCTGGAGAACCTCTTTTACCACCTCTGAATGTTCCTTGTCCATTTTCTTCTATGTGAAGATGCACATATCGTCGAGGTAGACGATGATGACAGCGTACATGTCATTGAAAATGTTGTTCATCATCTGCTGAAAGGTGGGTGGAGAATTAGTCATGCCAAAATACATTACTACCGGCTCATAGGCGTCTAACGGCGTTACAAACGCCGCTTTCCATTCATCTCCTTCTTTGATGCAGACGTTGTTGTATCCCCATCTAAGATTGAGGCAGATGAATTTGTCAGCACCTTTTAATCGGTCAACTAATGAGGAAATGAGAGGCAGAGGGTAAGAGTTTTTGATTGTCCCCTTGTTAAGATAATGATAGTCCATAACGAGACGTTTTTCACCTGTCTTTTTTGGGATAAAGAATACGGGTGCTGTTTGTGGAGACTTGGAAGGTCAGATATATCCCTTCTCTTGCTCGCTTTTGATGAAATTACGGACTTCCTCGATTTCTGTATCTGATAATGGGATGATGCGGCCTTTCTTTGGAATGAAATTGGGTTTGAGATCGATGGCGTGATCCCAAGGTTTTCAGACCGGCATCCGTTTAGATTCTTCCTTGCTGAAGACATCAAGGAATTTGTGATATTGCTTTGGCACCAGTTCGGCTAGTCCCTCTTCGATGGATCAGACCGGGATCCATAAGTTGGATTGGTGTGCTTTGCAATGTGTAGTACATCTAATAAACTTAACCTCTTTTTTCACCCAATCAATGAGTGGGTTGTGGCGATGAAACCAGTCATATCCAAGAATCACTTCATGCGATCCTAGAGTGGCGACTAGAGCATCCACTCCTTCTGTGTGACCATCATAAGATAGAACAATGGAGACGTATTTGTGAATCATCCCATGCTTTGAGGACGATCCATCGGCGTTAGTGACCTGCATGGGATAGGATAACGGGTGAGTCAGGATTCCCATTTCGGTTACCCAATGTTTGTCTATGAAAGTTTGGATGGCTCCGGAGTCCAGAAGTGAAGACATCGTTCAAAAGTTCCAATTTCCTTTGATGTCCTGGAAATAAACATTAGTATCAATATCAAACTCTCCTCCTTGAGAGGGGTTTGGTTCATGGTGAGAAAACGTATTGTGGGAGGATTTATAAGACGAAATTCGAGAAGATCTTTCCTTTAAAAGGGAATCAAGCATGCTATTATTATCCGGCGCCGCACTTGTATGAGACACCCTTTCAGATGTTAGTCTGTACGTATAATCGTTCAAAGAAGCTTCTACTTCTACTTCTTTGTCCATCTCCCCTTCCACATCCAGACAAGAAAAGCAGTTAAAAGAAGACAATGGAGAAGAAGATCGAGAAAACGGAATACTGTTCAAAAAACTAGGGTCCTTGGCCGAGTAGGGACCTCCTAGCTCTACTCGGCTCTCTCTTTTCCCTTTAGCACATCGGCCGCCATTTGCTGTGCACGCGTCTCATAAAGGTCGAAATAGTAAGCCTGGGCTTCATCGTTCTGCCAGACGGGGATGTCGGAGGAAGAGGAAGAGGGAGTGGTGCCCGCAACTGAGGCAATGGGCGCCGAAGGGGGGATTTGACGATTTTGGAAAGAGAGGCGGTAGGTCATCTGACCAGTAAGCGGATTGAAGGTAGGCCGGCCCCTACCCTTTTGCAGCTTTGGAAAATTTCAGGAGATGTGGCCCTTCTCGCCACAGTTATAACAGTCCTGAGTGTCGAGTCACAGCAGGTTGGGTTGAACCACCCAAGTATCCATCAGTGCCCCTAAACCAGGCTGAGTGCCTACGGTTGTAAACACTGGTTTGTCAGAGTGGATGCCTTGAGGTACTGACTGCCTAGACCATTCGATTCGCATGCAGTTGAAGGTTTTCCCAACGATTATGGCATGCTTTTTCCATTCGTTCAGGGTTTTGGCAATGGCGGGATCTCGCATGGACAGTTGGAAGTAGATGTTGTAATCCATGTTTTCCTTGTAAACATGGAGCGCATAACTGTCATCAACGCCCGAGTCCAATCACAAGATATCGAACTGTTGGGTGAAAACTTCTATCGGTAGATGGCCTTGTTAGAAGCAAGCAAGCTTTTTATACGCTTCTTCCTTCAAAATGTTGATCTGGAAGTGGTTTTCCAGGTCTCTTTTGACCGTCCTCCACTCCGGCCATACCCGATCGGGATCTTCACCAATGTCTTGGTTACCTTCTAGCTTGTTGTAGTGGGCGAGCTGCACCCTTGCGTAATTGGCCGCTCTACCAGTTAGTCGTAAGAGGGCAGCAGTGGTTTTTTGTTTCCTGTTAAGGCCAGGCTGACAGTCTACCCATGTCATGAGCCTGACCCACCAGTTCCTAAATGTGTCCTTATTCCCATCCCAAGTGCCAGGTTCTGCAAATGCTTTGTAAGCCGCCTTGGGTGCGGCCTGTTGGTCAGCCATCATGGCGACCAGCACGTTGATGGCAGAAACAAGATCCTCCATGTTTGACATCCTTACTGTTTCCTATCTTCCAAGGAAACTCTGGGGATTTCTTCTTAGAGGAACTTTGCGGGTTTCGAGAGTTTGGAGCGGGGGCGGAGAACGCAGACTTCGCCTTCAATGGCAGCGAAGGGTCAGATGTATTTTGGGTGCCTCGCTTTCTTTACTCAGATTTGGCGGACGGGAATTTTGCACAAGAAGAAACTGTTCGTCCTGTCGGATTCAGGCATGTGGTTGTTTGGATCAATCGATGGAGTGGGGGATGGATTTCTTTGTACATTGAGAGCGAAAAATTCGAGAGCTGCTACTTCTCTCTGACAGTCAAAGCATTCGATGTGGTGAGCTCTTGTCATAAAAAAGAGAGGGGGGATACAGTGAGTTCCGGCTTCTCTAAGTCCTAACCAAGTGTTAACGACGCTCGACGAAGGGGAGCATGAGGGCGACGGAGACCAAGAGACGGCGATTGACAATGTCGGCGTCAATGATGATTATGAGCAACAAGTCAAGGATCGGTATGGCGATTGTGAGGAGATGAATAAGCATATAAGTGGTCCCTTTGCAGAGGACTAGGCTGGCAAGTGTAGAGAGGAGTGGTAGCACTTAGTGTCAGGCCCTTGTAGAGGGGGTGAAACGAAGTGGTTAGGACTAAGGTAGGAGGAATTACATGGGCAGGTTTATATAGAGATTCCAACTACCTTAGGGCAGGTCATCTGAGTCTGAATTAACTATAGGGCAGGCATGGAATGTCATGGAAGGAAGAACGGAGATAAATGTGAGACGAAGATAAGAACCATGAGGCATGACATCATCTATGATGTCATAGATCTAGCCTCATGTCACGTGACTTGGTCTAGACATGGGTCACATGATAGTTCCCACGGTCACGTGCGCTGGTCACGTGACTTTGGAAAGGCAAAACTAAGGTAAATGGTGCTCAGTGATGCAGAGCATGTAAGCGAAGTAAAAAACAAAAAATGATGCAGCATATGAGGGTCCGACTATAACACTTCTCTCACGGTTATCTCCATCCTTCTTCTTTATTCCAGAACATTCCATGCTTATCTTCTTATCATGACCTGCCCTTAACTAATTCATACTCAGCTGCCTGCCCTAAAGGCAGTCAGCCCTACTATATAAACCCTCCTGTAATTCCCCATTACCTTAGTCCTATTCACTTTGTTCCACCCTCCTCTCAAAGGGAGCCTGCAACTAAGGGATACTGCTCTCGTCTTCATCGCCAGCCTAGCCCTCTGTCAAGGGGCAACTTGATGCTCATTCATCTATTCACCATTGCCGTCAATATCCTCGACCTTCTCGTTATCGTCATCATTGACACCGACACGACCCACCGCCGATTACTAGTCTCCATCGCCATTACAGAACCTTACATTGCAGCCCGTAACAATAGGCATCGGCCGTGCTGCCAAGAGTCAGCATCGCGCCACGTTATCGTCACCTGTCCCAGATGCCTATAACAGTTCCTTGATACATATTCCTTTCTAGCAAACTCAGTTGACTTTGATTCCCAAGATACATCTTTGTTCTGAACTCCAACATTTCTCCTTTTTGGCTTAGTAATCATCTCCACCCTTTGTTATATAAGTTCCTGTTAGAACCAAAGTGTCAAACCACTGAGCAAAAGGCCTGAGCCAAGCACCAAAGTTGGTACTCAGCTATATAGGCTCTGTTTTGCACAACCTAACAGAACTTTATTGCTACAAAGTGATCAACACTCAATCTAAACCATTCTGGCATTTCTAACAGTTCCATGTATGAGGATTTGTTCCTCAGTTCATATATCAAATAAGACACTCTTCCCTCACTCTTTGCTCTATCTGAACTCCTTGCTCTGTCTTTGCTTTTACCTCCATCTCCAACTTATCACCTCCAGCCCCTGACCCAATACAAGAACAAGTGTGAATGAGGCACAGCACATATTGTTATAGTCCGGACACCGTACACTCTTACATTTTTCATTTTTTACCTTTGCTCAAATGCATGCATCACTGAGCAACATTCTATCTTAGTTTTCTCTGTCCAAAGTCACGTGACCAAGTGCACGTGACCGCGGGAACTATCATGTGACCCGTGTCTAGACCAAGTCACGTGACATGAGGCTAGATCCATGACATCATAGATGATGTCATACCTCATGCCCTTTATCTTTCTCTCATGCTTATTTCCGTCTTCCTTCCAGAACGTTCTATTCCTTATCTATGCCTGCCCTCAACTAATTCATACTCAGATGACCTGCCCTTGTTAACGGCAATGCTCCACAAAGGGTAAGACGAGGGCGACGGAGACAAGGAGATGATGATGGAGGGTATTGGCGTCGACGATGACGACAAGTAATAGATTGAGGATGGGGATGGCGATAGTTGCAACGCGAATAAGCATAAAGTGGCCCCTTTACAGAGGGCTGGGCTGGCAAGGATGAGGAGAGTGGTATCACTGAGGTTCAGGCCCTTTGGGAGGGGGTGAAATGAAGTGAATAAGACTAAGGTAGGAGGAATTACAGGTTGGGGTTTATATACGTATTCTGACTACCTTAGGGCAGGTGTCTGAGTCCGAATTAGATATAGGGCAGGTCAAAGATAAGGAAAGAATGTTCTAGAAGAAAGATGGAAATGAGTGTGGGAAGAAGATAAGAACATGAGGTATGACATCATCTATGATGTCATAGATCTAGCCTCATGTCACGTGACTTGGTCTAGACATGTATCACGTGATAGTTCCCGCGGTCACGTGCACTGGTCACGTGACTTTGGAAAGAGAAGACTAAGGTAGAACGTTGCTCAGTGATGCGTGCATATGAGCGAAGATAAAAAATGAAAAATGGTAGCGCGTACAATGTCCAGACTATAACACTCTCCCCTATTCTCCAGACTTGAGGTCCAATCGCGAGTCGGAGAATTCGGTATAGGATGGACCGAAGGGGCAGAAAAGAGACTGCAGTTGATCAAAGGAGATGCCCCTCATGGGGCGGGGAGTGTTTGGATGAGAGTTGTGAAATTCATTGATAGCGTCCTGCGCGTGTTTAAGGTTAACGGCCGGTTCCCAGGTGTGATCCACCTCGTCCCATCCTTTCCAGTGGATGAGGTATTCTAGTTTTCCTCGGCGAAGCCTACTGGCGGCAATGAAATCGACTTCATATTCTTCGTGACGGTCCTCTGTGACCGTAACAGCGTCAGGTTTGTAAATGGGTTGGCCAGCCAGTGGCACACGGTGTTAACGTGCAAGGGCAACGTATTGATGGACGAGAGCGACGCTAACGAGGAGTCGACGATGGACGGTATCGGCATCGACGATTATAACGAGGAGGAGGTCGAGGACGGGGACAGTGACTGTGACGAGACGAATGAACATATAAGTAGCCCCTTGACAGAGGGCTAAGCTGGCAAAGATGGGAGGAGCGGTACCACTGAGATTCAGGCCCTTGGAGAGGGGGTGAAACGAAGTGGATAAGACTAAGGTAGGAGGAATTACAAGGTGAGGTTTATATACGTATTCTGACTACCTTAGGGCAGGCGGTCTGAGTCCGAATTAGATGAGGGCAGGTCAAGATAAGAAAAGGAACATTCTAGAAGAAAGACGGAAATAAAGGTGAGAAGAAAGATAAGAGCATGAGGCATGACATCATCTATGATGTCATGGATCTAGCCTCATGTCACGTGACTCAGTCTAGACATAGATCACGTGATGTTTCCCGCGGTCACGTGCACTGGTCACGTGACTTTGGAAAGACGAAAGCTAAGGTAAAATGTTGCTCAGTGATGCATGCATATGAGCGAAGGTAAAAAATGAAAAATAATGAAGCGTACGCATCCGGACTATAACACACGGTAAGGCTTAACTCGTGAGACGTTGACAGTCGGGTGGATGGAGACGGAAGAGGGGAGGTGGAGAGTTACGGCATTAGGGAGAACGGCGGTAATACGATAGGGACCAATGAATTTTTGTGTCAACTTTTGTGCGGGATACAGGAGTGAGAGGTGGTCGGTGGACAACCAGACCAGGTCTCCAATAGCATAAGAGGGAGCGGACGAGTGTTTTGTTTCTTGGTTTTTTATCATTTTGTTGCGGGAAGCAGCGAGCGTGGTGGCGATTTCCTCGTGGGTTTTTGCCATAGATTTAGCGAGTTCACCACCTGGGTGAGAAGACGTGGACGCGGGTTCTACTCTGAGTCGGGGTTGATAATTTAAAGTGACGTTAAAAGGAGTAGTGCCCGTGGCGGTGGTAAGAGAGGAATTATGGACGAACTGAGCCATTTTCAACCACTTGCTCCAAGAGTCTTGTTGTTTTGCAATGTAGGCTCTGAGGTAAGCTAGTACCTCGCGATTGATCCGTTCCGTTTGTCCGTCCGTTTGAGGATGGTACGCCGTAGATAACTTTTGTTGGATACCCAGTACCCTGCACAACTCCTTTGTGAACTCTGAGACGAACTGTGGGCCTCTGTCCGAAATAATAGAGTTAGGGAGTCCGTGGTTACACCACACATGATCTCTAAATAGAAGCGCTAATTCAGCAGAAGAAGTAGTTTTAGAACAAGGGAATAGAACGATTTCTTTTGAAAAACGATCGACGACGATGCCAATCGCATTGTATCCTTTTGAAAGGGGGAAGCCCGTAACGAAATTGATAGATATGTCCTGCCAAGGAGCAGAAGGAATTGGAAGCGGAAGAAGCTTTCCTGCCGGTGGCTTTGATGATCCCTTCGTGAGGGAGCACACCTGACAGTGATCTATATAATTGGAAATGTCTTTAGAAGCGCCTGGCCACCAATAAAACTTTTTAATAGAGAATATCGTGCGGTCACGACCAGGGTGGCCTGCCGTTGGTGAATCATGAAAGAGTGAAATTAGTTCGTTTCGAAGTGAAGAGGGCACGAAAACGATGCCGTTCGAAGATCGGAAGAGTTTGTCCGAAGCGTAATATTCGTATTCGTTAACTGCGTCAACGCCTAGTTTTTCTGATTCAATCATTAGTTTTGTTTCGAAGTTAGAGGAAAGAGAAGTGGAGGTCATGGCTTTGACCCTGGTGGAGCCGAAGCCTTTGTTGTTTCTTTCGGAATCGTCTAAAGTTGCTTCTTCTGTTAATATGGGGTTTTCTATTTTTTCAATAATTAGCTGAGCGATACGGTCATGCTTGGAAATGTGGAAGGAAATGTCAGCGTGGTTGAATAGGATTACCCCGATTTCTCCCCTATAATCGGCGTCAATGACTCCGGCCATGACGTCGATTTTGTGTTTGAATGCGAGTCCCGAGTGGGGGGCAATCCTACCATAAGTTCCAAGAGGGAGCTGGATTTTAACATGGGTGGGGATCAACAGCTGATCATGGGCAGGGATGTCAAAATCTGCTGTGGAGTACAGGTCGAAACCTGCCGCGGTGGAAGAACCCTTGGTGGGAATATGAGCATCGGGAGATGTGAGAGAAATCGGAATAGACAAGGCGGAAGAAGTACACAGTACAGTGGAAGGGAAAACGGTGATATTTTCGTTTAAGTTGTCAACGGCATCGCCATGATCTGGGCGGCGGGAAAGGGCATCGGCACGGCCATTGGTGTTGCCGGGTTTATAAATAAGCGTATAGTTGAACTCTTGTAGCAGTTTGTGCCAGCGGGCCTGTCTTCCCAATAGAGTCTGCGGTTTTTTCCAATATTCTAGATTTTTATGGTCAGTCCAAATTTCAAAGTTAGACTTTCCAATTAGATAGTGGCGCCACTCTTCAAGCGTGCGAATGATGGCAAGAAGTTCTTTGTCGTAAACTGGATAGTTTCGCTCGGCGGGGGAAAAAGAATGAGAAAGGAAGGCACAGGGGCGCCATAAATTGTCTTCTCCTTGAACCGATAATACTGCACCAGTGGCGATGTCGCTAGCATCCATTTCAAGACGCATCGGTTTTGAGGAGTCGGGATAAGCGAGAAGAGGTGCTTCCATAAAGTGTTTTTTAAGCGTGTCGAACGCGATTTGTTGAGCCTCGCCCCACATGTAGGGCACGTTTTTCTTGGTTAAGTCATTGAGGGGGCGTGCGATCTGACCAAAGCCCTGAATAAATCGACGGTAATAGTTACATAGACCAAGGAATGACTGAAGCTGTTTAAGCTTCGTTGGGGCGGGCCATTCCAGAATGGCGTCGACCTTTTTTGTTTGCATGGTGACTCCATCTTTGGAGACATGCATGCCTAAGAAATCTATGTCATCAGCGTTAAAGACGCATTTTTCGGGTTTAGCAAATAAATCATTTTCTCGCAAGCGCTGAAGGACTTTTTTTACCACTTCTGAGTGTTCTTCATCCGTTTTCTTTTTTGTGAAGATACACATATTGTTGAGATAAACGATAACGACTGCGTACATGTCATTGAAGATATTGTTCATCATCTGTTGGAAAGTGGGGGGTGAGTTGGTCATTCCGAAATACATTACTACTGGTTCATAGGCGCCCAGCGGTGTTACAAACACCACTTTCCACTCATCACCTTCCTTGATGCGGAC
>QFEQ01000080.1:19113-31188 GCA_003316335.1 Hemileccinum impolitum
ATGTTTTGAAATATGAAAAGGAATGTCCGAATGATTGAAGAGGATTACCCCGATTTCTCCCCTATAATCGGCGTCAATGACTCCGGCCATGACGTCGATTTTGTGTTTGAACACGAGCCCCGAGCATGGGGCAATCTGACCATAGGTGCCAAACGGAAGTTGGATTTTAACATGGGTGGGGATCAGCAATTGATCGTGGGCGGGGATGTCAAAATCCGATGTGGAATACAGGTCGAAGCCTGCCACGGCGGAGGAACCTTTGGACAGGAGACGAGCGTTGGGGGAGGTGAGAGATATAGGGATTGAGAGGGCGGAGGAGGTATGAAGGACGGTAGAAGGGAATACGGTGATGTTTTCATTTAAGTTATCGACGGCGTCACCATGATCAGGTCGACGAGAAAGTGCGTCGGCACGACCGTTCATGTTGCCGGGTTTATAGATAAGGGTATAGTTGAACTCCTGTAGCAGCTCGTGCCAGCGGGCCTGTCTGCCCGACAGAGTCTGCGGCTTTTTCCAATATTCTAAATTTTTATGGTCAGTCCATATTTCAAAGTTAGACTTTCCAATTAAATAATGGCGCCACTCTTCGAGTGCACGAATAATAGCGAGGAGTTCCTTGTCATAAACTGGATAATTCCGCTCAGCAGAAGAGAAAGAGTGTGAAAGGAAAGCGCAAGGTCGCCATAGGTTGTCATCTCCCCGAACGGATAAAACCGCGCCTGTGGCGATGTCACTGGCATCTGTTTCCAGACGCATTGGTTTCGAGGAGTCGGGATAGGCGAGGAGGGGCGCTTCCGTGAAGTGTTTCTTGAGCGTGTCGAACGCGATTTGTTGAGCCTCACCCCATACGTAGGGCGCGTTTTTCTTTGTAAGGTCGTTAAGAGGGCGTGCAATCTGGCCAAAGCCCTGAATGAAGCGTCAATAATAATTACATAGCCCGAGGAAGGATTGAAGTTGTTTTAATTTGGTCGGAGCAGGCCATTCCAGAATGGTGTCGACCTTTTTCGTTTGCATGGCAATTCCGTCTTTTGAGACATGCATGCCCAAGAAGTCTACATTGTCACCATTGAAAATACACTTTTCAGGTTTGGCAAATAAATCATTCTCGCACAAGCGCTGGAGAACTTCCTTTACCACTTCCGAGTGCTCTTCATCAGTTTTCTTGCGGGTGAAGATGCACATATCGTCAAGATAGACGATGACGATGGCGTACATGTCGTTAAAAATGTCGTTCATCATCTGTTGGAAGGTGGGAGGTGAGTTTGTCATCCCGAAATACATAACAACCGGTTCATAGGCGCCCAACGGCGTTACAAACGCCGCTTTCCACTCATCGCCTTCTTTGATACGGACATTGTTATATCCCCATCTCAGGTCAAGACAAGTGAATTTGTCTGCGCCTTTTAAGCGATCCACAAGAGAAGAAATGAGAGGAAGAGGGTATGAGTTCTTGACTGTACCCTCATTAAGATACCGATAGTCCATTACCAATCTTTTTTCTCCTGTTTTCTTAGGTATAAAGAAGATGGGCGCCGTTTGGGGAGACTTGGAAGGGCGGATATATCCCTTCTCTTGCTCGGTTTTGATGAAGTTGCGAACTTCTTCGATCTTCATGTCGGATAAAGGGATTACCCATCCCTTTTTAGGAATAAAATCAGGCTTGAGGTCAATGGCGTGGTCCCACGGTTTGCGGACCAGCATACGCTTTGATTCCTCTTTGCTGAAGATGTCCAAGAAAGCATGATATTGTTTCAGTACTTTTTCTGCCAAACCTTCTTCAATGGATCGAACCGGGATCCAATATTTGGTTTGGTTTGCCCTGCAATGTTTAGTACATCGATTAAATGAAACTTTCTTTTCCACCCAATCGATGAGTGGGTTGTGACGGAAGAACCAGTCATAACCGAGTATGACTTCGTGGGAGCCCAATGTGGCGACCAGCGCATCGACCGCTTCGGCATGGTCGTCATAAGAAAGTACTATAGAAACGTATTCATGGATCATCCCATGTTTGGAGGATGATCCGTCAGCATTAGTGTTAGTGACGTTAATAGGATTGGATAAGGGATAGGTGGTGATTCCTAATTCGGTTACCCAATGTTTATCGACAAACATCTGGACCACTCCAGAATCTAGCAGCGAAGAGGTAGTTCGGAAGGTCCAGTTGCCTTCTTTATCCTGAAAATATATGTTAGTATTGATATCAAATTCACCTCCTTGAGAGGTGTCTGGCTCTTGGTGAGAAAACGTAGCCTGAGGGGATTTATAAGACGAAATTTGAGAAGATTTTTCTTTCAAAAGGGAATTAAGTGTGCTTTCATAATCTGGCACCACGCTCATTTGAGACGCCCTTTCAGATGTGAGACTGTAAGTAAAATTGTTCAAAGAGGTATTCTCGTTTTCCTCTTTGTCCATCTCCCCTTCCACATCCAAACAAGAGAAACGATTATGCAAAGGAGAAGAAAATGGAATCGTACTTAAAAAACTGTGGTCCATGGCCGAGTAGGTACCCCTCGGATCTACTCGGCTTTGCCTTTTCCCTTCAAGGCATCGGCGGCTAACTGCCGTGCCCTAGTTTCATACAAGTCAAAATAATAGGCCTGGGCTTCGTCCGTTTGCCAGGCCGGAATGGAAGAAGAAGAAGAGGGAGAAGAAATTATGGATGATGAAGAACCGACAGCGGCGATAGCTGTGGTAGGGGCAAGCGGAATTTCTCGGTTTTGAGGCCAAGGGTTGGAGAAGGTACCCGGGAAGAACGGATTATACGACGTTTGAGGTGCCCGATTATGTCGGGGCTTTTTGCAGTTCCGGGAGATGTGGCCTTGCTCGTTGCAATTGTAGCAAGTCCGCATATCCGGGCGAGTTCCTTGTACTGCCCGGATATCCTGCATTGGAGCGCCAGCTCCCGGTTGAGTGCCAACCGCTGTAAAGCGATCTCCTTGTGGCTGTTGTCGGGGGAGGAACGAGGCGTGGCTTCTCTCGATTTTGATGCGATGAAAAAGTTTCCCAATTTCTATCGCCACATTTTGCCACGACTCGAGATTCTCCACGATAGCCGGCTTCTGCAAACAAGCCTGAACGTAAATATTGTAGTCGATGCTCTCCTTGTAGAGTTGGAGAGCAATCCCCAGCTCGAGTTCCATGTCGATCTGCAAAAGATTGAATTGCTGTGTGTACACCTCGATGGGGAGGGACCCTTGGCGCAGCGCAATCAATTTTTTATATGCCTCTACCTTTAGCACATCGATGCGAAAGTGGTCGGCCACATGTTTCCTTAATACCTTCCATGTGGGCCAGATCCCTTTGCTCTGGTGTTGCTCCAAGGTAACCCTGGCGAAGTCGGCAGCTCGACCGTTCATCCTTAACAGGACGGCAACGGTACGTTCGTGTTCGAGGAGGTTGGGCTGACAGTCGACCCAGGCACCCATTTTGGTCCACCATATCCTAAAGGTGTTCCGATTGCCGTCCCAGGTGCCAGGGTCGGCAAAGGCCTTGTACACGTTGGAGGAGACAGGTGCGTTTGCCTGTCGGTCTGCTAAATCTTTCATGGCCTGGGCCATGAGCGTCATCTGGCAGGAAAGATCATCCCACAGCTGGTTACCGGACATCCTTACTACCCTCTATCTTCCAAGAGAGTTCTGGGGATGTTTTCTAACAGTAACGAGCAGGTTTGTTGATCTTGGAGTGGGGCTGAAGAACTCGGAGGTCTTCGTCGAAAGTGAGTTGGGGTCGGATGTATTTAGGGTGTCTGGCTTTCTTTACTCAGGGGCGGCATATGGAAATGGGAATGCGACGTAAATGGAAGTCGTGAGTTCCTTCGGGTTCAGGGGTGGCGTCGTTCGGGTTGATGTTTTCTGGGTTCTCCCAGACAGCGGGGTCAGCGGTGTCGAGTGCGACGGGGATGTTGGCGGCAAAAAATTCCAAAGCGGCTGCTTCTCTCCTTCGGTCGAAACGTTCAATTCGGTGAGATCTTGTCATAAGAGAAGGGGGAAAAGAACACAGCGGTCCGGCTTCTCGCAGTCTTATTCAAGTGTTAACGGCGACACTCCACAAAGGGTAAGACGAGGGTGACGGAGACAAGGAGACGACGATGGAGGGTATCGGCGTCGACAATGACGACAAGTAATAGATTGAGGACAGGGACGGTGATAGTTGCAATGCGAATAAGTATAAAGTGGCCCCTTTACAGAGGGCTGGGCTGGCAAGGATGAGGAGAGTGGTATCACTGAGGTTCAGGCCCTTTGGGAGGGGGTGAAACGAAGTGAATAAGACTAAGGTAGGAGGAATTACAGGTTGGGGTTTATATATGTATTCTGACTACCTTAGGGCAGGTGTCTGAGTCCGAATTAGATATAGGGCAGGTCAAAGATAAGGAAAGAATGTTCTAGAAGAAAGACGGAAATGAGTGCGGGAAGAAGATAAGAACATGAGGTATGACATCATCTATGATGTCATAGATCTAGCCTCATGTCACGTGACTTGGTCTAGACATGTATCACATGATAGTTCCCGCGGTCACGTGCACTGGTCACGTGACTTTGGAAAGAGAAGACTAAGGTAGAACGTTGCTCAGTGATGCGTGCATATGAGCGAAGATAAAAAATGAAAAATGGTAGTGCGTACGATGTCCAGACTATAACAGCCCTAAGGTAGTCAGAATACCTATATAAACCCTTCCTGTAATTCCTCCTACCTTAGTCTTATCCACTTTGTTTCACCCCCTCTCCAAGGGCCTGACACTCAGTGGTACCGCTCTCCTCTCAATCTGCCAGCCTAGTCCTCTGTCAAGGGACTACTTTTATGCTCATTCGTATCACAACAATTGCTGTCCCTGTCCTCGACTTGTTGCTCATCGTTATTGTCAACGCCGACACCCGCCATCGTCGTCTCTTGGTCAGCATCGCCCTTGTACAGCCCTTCGTCGCTCTTTCGCTATAACACATATCCATGTCACTAAAGCTGAAGTCCTCACCCCTTCAATCTCCAATTTTTGTCAGACTTACATTCCTATGATCTCCAACAGGGCAGAGTTCAAGCAGAGGAACCAGTCCTTGTCACCATGCCATACCTGCTTACCACCCATATTGTTGCCCTATAAATTATGAGCTTCTTAAAATATTTACTTTTAGTATTCTCCTTTATGCTCAATATTGTATTTAATTGCAGATCACCAAAAGTATTATAAATTTAGTAAATACAACAAGTTTATCTAAATATTATATTATTTGGTCAACTTCACATGTCACAAAAGTATTTTTGTTACCTATGTTACTGAAAAGTCACACAAGATTATCTTGTGCTAATAGATCCTGGTGGCATTATTGTAAAATATTTTAGATCTGGTTATAGACATATTCAAAATATTTTATTCCAGAATTCTATTTTCAGATATATATTTTGAGACCTTCAAAATGTTGGAATTCCCCGTGTGTAACTATCTGAGATCACACATGGAACAAACAGCGATGGTTACCGTATCAATGAAAACAAGAGAACCGGCGTCATCCATGCTGTCGTTATCAGTAAGTATCATCCATGGACAGAGTTTCAGCCCCATAATATCCCATGTGGACAGCTTCATTTCCTCAGCATATAAATACCAGCCCTTTCTCTGGCTCCCATTTCAGCCGTGGATTCTATTTTGTTCTGCTCACAGGTACTGGCTAGTAAGTCAATACACCTATTCCATATTGACCTGCTTACGACGTGCATTTCGCCAGCCTATTATTTCTATCGCAGCTGCTTCTCCAACTACATCAGCTTGCCGTTGACGGCCTGGAAAACGCTTTTGTTTATCAACCCCCTTGTCAACTATAACTACTTCACAAGATGCGCCTCTGTCTGGCACTCTCCGCAACACTCATTATGACTGCTATTGCCCCGGTCATGCTGGCTCCCGTACAACGTACACAGTAAGTCAAGAAGTAAACAAGTGTATCATTGTTCACTGATATCCTGATAGTGATATGGCAGTTATGCCCGCTGGGGGCAGAGAACCGACATCCCCAATCTACCAGGTAAGCAACGGTGTCTTTTGTACAGATCCTGGATTCAAGAGAAGCTAAACGATGTGAAGAGGTCAGCACATCCCCTCCAGCCTAGGGGGCGGGGTATTATTCGGGAGCCCGACCCTTACCGTCGGCATAATCCACCTTCACCTCCTACGTCGCCTATTCCTCCGCCTAGGGGGCAGGGTATTTTGCGGGGGCTCAACCGTCACACTGGGCCCAATCGGCCTCGGCCTCCACCTCCGCATATGCCTATGGGGCGGGGTATTATACGGGACCGTTACAATTCGCGTAATCGGCCTCAGCCTCCGTCTCCGCCTCCACTTCCGCGTAGGAGGCAGGATATTATGGGGTGGCGCGTCCATCGCAATCAGCATGATCGGCCCCGGCCTCGGCCTCGGCCTCCACCTCCGCCTGAGGGGCAGGATATTATGTGGGAGGGCATCCGTCACATTCAGGGTTATCCGCCTCCACCTCCGCCTCAGCCTCCACCTCCGCCTCCGCCTCCGCCTCCCGGGCCATCTGATACAAGGGAAGGATGAGGGACCGTATTCCGGGCAAATCTTGCATCACCGCCTGATGCAATAGGTCGAGTCTGTCCCCGGACTTTCTTACTAGTCTTCAATCCTGCACGAATCTTTGTATGTGTCATTGTCGAATATTTGGATAACGATCATTGCAAGGAAGAACGACAACCGAAGATTGATTGGACATCAAGGCGGAGAAGCAAAATGATCCAGAGAAAAAAATGCAGACAAGAGCAAGTAGACTTGAACATGAGATGGAGGAATAAAGGAATCGCAAGGAAGAGTGATGACCCCAGGTTGGAGACAGGAAAACAAGGCAGATAAGTGAAACGATTCAAAAGCGAGCATTGCAGATGCGAGCGAGTGAATGTGAATGCAAGCCGGTGGATTGACGAGCAATGAGTGATAACGCAGGAACTTCAGGCTTTGGATGCGAAATGGTGACGAGGCAATAATTGTGGACTAAAGCAGCACTGGCAGAGTCTTTGATCTGAATCGTTCATCACTACTACCGACGCAGCCAACAGAAAGAAACCAGTTACGTTCAGGACTTCGACTTGAAGAGCACGGAGCATCATCTGGCAGTCCTCAGCCGGACAATAGTATTGCCGTGAAGGCACGAGACAGGAACCGTGATTTGAGCACTCCATAAGTCCGGTTAGAAAGAAAGTGTTATCTGGTACTATGAAACCTTTAACTCCTGTGCATATCTCTCCGAGCCTCCTGGAGTCTGTGTCAAATCTATGTCTGGGCTTAAGAGTTTCGCCATGAAGCTTCTCTCTAATGTACACGCTTTACGAGATTGAACATATACAGAGAGCATACTCAGGCTATTCCTTCATCCATTATCGCATCAAAAGCTGAGCCTAGCCTACCTGTTGCTGCCACTGGTGTCGTGCACTCATGAAACCATGACTTCGAAGAGATCCTGCTCGATTCACAATGTAGGAATCAGACACATGAGCGATTGCACAGATCTGATGCATAGTCATTATTTGGTCGGAGATGCTCCCGACTAGAGCGTCAGTCAGAAGACAATAACTTGCGACTCTTCCCAGGGATGGATCCACAGCTCTCCTTACAACATGAAGTTGCCCTTTCTAGATTTCGGCTCTCTGTGGCCTAACAATTCTTCAGGCTAAGCCCAAACTGATTCTTACGTTTTTGTTGCGGACAGACCCACATGCCACTCAGCATAGCGTACCGGTGCCTTACAGCGAGTTAGAAAGAGTGTAGAGGAGTCCATCCCACTCGCAGTCTCAAGACTCCGATACTGCTGACCGCCAGTGGGTGGGGACCACGTTAGGTCAGGCAGCGAGAGACCTTTTGGCTGTGGCGAAAGCCGACCCCACACCGATCCCCACCATTCTCCAGTTTGGTTCCCGACTTGAACTTCATGCCAAATTCCGATAATCTGATGACACTCCAAGTCACGATCCGCTTAACTCAACTAGACCCCGTTGGAGATGACACAGACCCTCGCGTCTGGGCATTGAGGTCAAGCTTGGCAATTGGTCTGACCTACATTCTGCGTCGATTGAAAAGACGACTCCAAATCTGAAGCTACTATAGCCAACTCCAATCGTCAACTTGGACCTTTCGGCACTCATCGTGCTCATATCTGATACCTCGCATTCACCCCTGCCGCGAACGGAAGAGGAAGCCCATGTCTCCGCAGAGCTACCTCGACTGGAAAAAGGACAGGGTAACGTCGCTCGGGTGCCAAAGCCAAACAACCAATCAGAGGAAGAATATGGAAAGAGTGAAAAGGGAAAATCCTACGTATGTAGAACGGACTGGGGGTTTCGACCCCAGCTTATAGGCTGTGTGCGACAGAGAAGGCTCAGGCAGTCCACCCGTTTGCACGTCCGTCGGGCGCCCCTCTCCGAGGATCGGGGCCGGTAGAGCGGAAACAACACACAGTACGTGCAGGGACGGGTAAGGAGGCGGGATGGGCGGCGGTTTCGAGCCTGCGAAAGCTCTCATCAGGCGGCTACCGCTACCGCTACCCCGACCGCCGTCCTTCTGAGGCCACAGAAGGGCGCGACTGCCACTTAACACGCCTGAGGAGCAGGTCCGGCAAGGAGAGCAACGGTCGACAAGGCACACTTGCGAGTGCAGCAGCAGCGAAAACAACAGGGAGAGGGTGGAAAGCAACGGCGAGAGGAAAGAGGAACAGCGGCAGGGGCAAGGCGCACAAGCGCAGCAGCAGCGAGGTCGTGGGGGACACGACCTGGAGCGGGTGTGGCTGATGGGTTGAAGGCTGATGGGGGAGGAGGCTTCTTATCCAGGCGATATCCAGTGCATGAGGCACTCCCATGCAAGCCAGGCAACGGTGGGCCTTTCGGCCGCCGGCATGGCGCTCGTGCGGACCCATGCAGCTCTGTGGGGGCGAATCAGATCCCGCATCACCGTACGCGAGGCATTCAATAAGCGACACAGGTATGCTTTCTCCGTCGTCGTTTCGAAGATGCCCGGGTGAGAGAATCCTATGACAATGTTCTTATCGTGAAGAGCGCGACAGTAGGGAACCGCTTCGTACCGTGGTTGTGAATAATTCCATTCCAGAGCTGTTCATGCTTGCGTTGCTGCCAAGTGCATCGACCTTTGATGACGATTTTGTGTACTCTCTCTGACGCCACCATATGGAAGCAGTCTGATGACTAGACCTAAAAACAACTCAGCAGGGAGTCCCTCGATATGGAAAGTTTCAGCCCCTAAATCGGCAGACTACCGGAACTAATGGTGCGCACCGCTGCGGTTGGGCTATCAAGTCGATGTACCCTAGTGAGATGTCGGTCCTCAGACGAACAGTTAACAATGATGGGTAGAAGCCTTCAAGAGGATCAAAACAAGGAAGGAATGTAAAAGCCCGCATCATGATTTTGAGCGATGACAGAGTAAACGAACTTCGTAAAAACTTTCGTGTCCATGCTGAGTACCGCAATCCATCAAGTGGCGATAGGTTCAAGGTAAAACGGGACCAAAAGGATGCCTGTCGATGGAGTGTTGTATTCCGGAATATTGATTTCAACGAGAAACATGCTGTTCTACCGATCTACCTCACTATGATCGGGGGCACACCATATGAACACACCTCATAAAATGTCATAGAAAGCAATCACTCACCCAAATACAAGATCCAATGTACCAATGACGGCTACAGCGTCTGCTAGCATGTGCTAAAAATCACAAAGAAGGCAGTCAGTCGGGTATGCAAGGTGATAGTCTACGCATGCTTACATCTGCAAGAAAAAAAAATGGATGGATGGGTTCCATTAACTTCCTTCAGTTATGAAAAGACATTGAGCGGCTCTCACGTCTCATCATAAAATCGGCGCCTGCCAAGTGAGCGAAACCGGGAGCACGGATTTTGCATCTGTACGGACGGTTCGTGCCATCCCTGTGTGATTCAAGATGTTGATCCCATTTGATAACGGAATAATGTAGGGAAAAAACCCACGATACGAGGTAAACTGCCATCTCGCCTTTGGGCGCTTCGATGGCGCTGTAGGTCTCACCTGGAGGCACAGAGTAACCCTCGCTAAAGAGCTATCGCATCTCCATATTAGAGATGGGCGTCGAAGGGTAAGGCGAGACATACCTTGAAGTGATGGATGAGGGCCTCCATGCTCTCCTTCATGGAAGCACGGGGAGGAGGAACGAGTTTATTATCATCAATCTTGACAGCACCAGTGGGCATCCTGTTCAAACACTGCAATGTATTGTTATATACTGCTCAGGAACAGAAATGGAAGCAGCAAAGAAGCATACCTGATGGATGATGCGTAAACTCTCACGGAATTCTTGAACTCTGCAAAGATATCGATCGTAGCAGTCACCGTTCTTGCCAACAGGAATGTCAAACTCGACCTATGAACGGCAGGTGATATGTTATTGCAGCAAAAGGCGAATGGACATTGGATGCCCTCATCATACCTCATCATACTTGTCGTATGGTTGTATCTTCCTGAGATCCCAAGGGATACCACTTCCACGCACCATGACGCCGGTGAAGCTGTAATCTAACGCCTGCTTAGCAGTTACGACACCGATACCGATGGTACGTTCTTTCCATATCCTGTTACCAGTCACGACTTCCTCGATCTCATCCACACGTGAGCCGAATTGAGTTGCCCATTTATATATGTCTTCAAGGAGGCCGTGAGGGATGTCAAAAGCAACACCACCTGGGCGGACGTAAGCAGCATGGAGACGAGCACCCGAGACACGCTCGTAAAACTCCATGAGTTTTTCACGCTCCTCAAAACCCCAAAGGAAAGGTGTGAGAGCACCAACATCCATGGCATGTGACAAGACCGCCATCAAGTCTGGGCAGATAACTCGTCACTGATCCTCGAGAAGAAGGGATATTACGCACGGCTGAGAATACGGGTAATTTCACCAAACATGGTTCGAATCCATTTAGCACGTTCGGGTACTTCGATGTTGAGAAGTTTCTCTACAGCAAGGCTGTAGCAGAGTTCGTTGGTCACTGCAGAAAGTCAATCAATCATTGGATATAATAGCCGTCATTGCGAGCGACACGAACTCATGGATACGTAGTCCAGACGATCAAAGTAGGGGAGAGCTTGTGTATAAGTTTTGTATTCGATGAGTTTTTCCGTACCACGATGAAGGAGACCGATGTGCTGTAAATGGGTATAAGCCAGTTGACTATTCCATAAGCCCAGAGGACGCACAGGGTCAACCCGAAGAATTTCCTCTCCGTTGAGTTCCAAAATCATACGAAGTACACCGTGGGCAGCGGGATGTTGAGGACTATGGTACAGTCTGAATGCTCTTTCCTGGAGGAACCTCTGAACACTCACCCAAAGTTGACTGTACATACAAGCATTCACATCAAGAAAGGGACAAAGGAGGACACAAACGCACCAGTAAAATGTCTCAGCTTTGTATCCGCACGCGTGCCAGTCTCTGCCAATATTTCCGCAGCAGACATGCCGTGCAGGTCCTCGACGGTGTGAGTTTCGAGTGGATTCTTTGCCCCGTTCGTGGACTGGACCTCAGGTTTCCATCGTGCCGGTGACGTGGAAAAAGTGCGAAAGGTGGTCCGCTTTGGCAGGATAAGTTGCCGGCGTAGCAAAGCGCTGGCCATCGTCGTGGTCGTCGTCGAGGACGAAGTTGTTGGAGTTGTGTCGCGGTGTAAATCGGCTGTGGCGGTGACGCGCTGAGCAGTGGACCTCCCCTCGAGGGGTCGACTCAGCTCGCCCTCATACCACCTGCCCGGTCTCGTCATGGTGTCGTCTTCGTGGACGCTGGGGATTTTTCTGGGCCTTATTGGTTCGGTTTTTGCTGCGGAGAAGCCTTGCACGATTCACGATGATGCCAATAAATTTTATGACCTGAACCCTCTCAGAACCAGGTGTGTCCAGTGTCAGACTGCTGTATTGCGTCCGCTTACGGTGTTTCAGTAAAGACTACCAATTACAGACGGATGGAGGGCACACTGCGTACCTCAACGTATGTGGAGGGGTACGCACCGATCCTTGGAACACTGGGCTTGATGATAGCCACGT
>QFEQ01000745.1:0-39875 GCA_003316335.1 Hemileccinum impolitum
ATTCAGGAAGAAGAAGGTAGAGTAAAGCTAAAGTACATGTGGTATGGACTGCAGCTTTATATATGAAGTCCAACTAGTTTAGGGCTAGTCAGCTGAGTATGAATATGAAATGAAACATGAAGAGTGAGAAGTGCCATTGGCTTAGGAGCTTAACATGTGAAATGGAAATGAATAAGCAAGAATGAGTAATTAGCCAGTTTATGACAAAGAACAATGACAAAGGAAAGTGTGTGGTTACACATGTGTGTGAAAGGCACAACCATAGGCTGGCCATGAAGGAACTAGGATAACTAGGGTTAGGCCTAGTGATTGAGCAGTCAGATATGGAAAACAAAGAAAAAGAAAGGGAAATTGTAACAAACAGGAGGTTGAGGATAGTCATCAAAGTTGGCAGGCAATGGTAGTAGAACATCTATGTTTACTTCAGGAGCCAGGGGTGCAGCACATTTGCATATGGACCTCTTGCACAGCAGGTACAGCTACTTATCAAAGAGCACATATGCTAAGATGAAGATGATGTTGTTGGGATGTTGCATAAGCAAATAGTTGTTGTTATTACCAGGTGCAGCACCCAGATATACCATCAGTTCTGATTTAGGGGCCATCTTGTTGGTGTGGACATCTGTAGGTAGATGTGCATATGCTCCACAACCAAAGATGTGAAGATGCCCGATGTCAGGAACCTCACCCTTTGTTATAGTTCAGGTCACCGTACGCTCTCTATACTTTTCATTTTTTACCTTCACTCATATACTTGCATCACTGAGCATCATTCTACCTTAGTTTTCTCTTTCCAAAATCACATGACCAGTGCACGTGATCGCGGGAACTATCACGTGACCTCTGCCTAGACCAAGTCACGTGACATGAGGCTAGAACCATGACATCATCGATGATGTCATGCCTCATGCCCTTATCTCTTCTCTCACGGTCATTACCGTTTCTTCTAGAACATTCCTCGTCCTTATCTATGTCTACCCTAAACCTAATTCGGACTCAGACTCCTGCCCTAAGGTAGTCGGAATACGTATATAAACCCTTCCTGTAATTCCTCTTACCTTAGTCCTATTCACTTCGTTCCACCCTCCTCACAAGGGAGCCTACAACTAAGGAGTACCACTCTCTTCTCTCTGCCAGCCTAGCCCTCTGTCAAGGGGCTCTGTTCATGTTCATCCGTCTCGTCACCATCACCGTCAATATCCTCAGACTGTTACTCGTCATCATCGTTGACGCCGACATGACTCACCGTCGCCTTCTCGTATCCGTCGCACTAGTAGAAGATCATGTTGCGGCCCGCAACACTTGAATAGGACTATCAGGAAACTGGTCCCCGCTACGTCCCCTTTCCCTCTTCTATGAGCCGTACTAAGTGGCTTGAACGAATCGAAGTTCAGAGAGAAAGAGCAGCCCTCGCCTTCTACCATCTCCGCGTTGAACGCAGAGATCATACTCCGTCTCCCGCCCCTTCTATCGACCCAAACGACTGCACTCCCGAACCAGACGGGACTAACGGTCTTTTTCTCCGACGCAAAAAGATTCGTGCCCCACGAGTAAAAAAGGCACGACACCCAAAGTACATCTGCCTGCTCGAATTCGTTGAAGAAGATCCTCGCGTCCTTCGCCCCCGCTCTGCCATCGTTCGTCCTGCAAGATACCTGTAATCCCCAGAGTCCACTTGGAAGATAGTGAACAGTAAGGATGTCGGGCAACCAATTATGGGACAACCTATCTAAGCAAATGACCCTTATGGCCGCTGCTATGGCCACCCTCGCCACAAACACATCATCATCATCATCAAACGCGTACAAGGCTTTCGCTGACCCCGGCACCTGGGACGGCAATCGTAACACCTGGAGAATCTGGTGGACCAAAATAGGTGCCTGGGTGGACTGCCAGCCTAACTTGAACGACCACCAAAGGACAGTCGCTGTCCTTTTGTGGATGAATGGCAAAGCCGCTGACTTCACAAGAGTGACAATCGATCAATACGCTGCCCCCGGGAAAAAGTATCCAACCTGGGCCATTTTGAAGAAACACGTCGAAGACCACTTTAGGATTGACATGTTGAAAGTCGAAGCTTATAAGAAGCTAGTAGGATTGCGCCAAGGGTCCCTCCCTATAGAGGTGTACATGCAGCAATTCAACTTGCTACAAAGTGACGCAGAGCTTGAACCCAGGATCGCTCTGCAACTCTTTAAAGAAAGCATTGACTACAATATCTACGTCCAAGTATGCTTACAGCAGCCCGCTGTCGCCGACACTCTCGCTTCCTGGCAAGACGCCGCCATGGAAATAGGAAAAATGTTCCACAAAATATGGTTAGAAAGAAGCAGGTCCACTTTCATACCACATCAGCAACCAAGGTCCGAACCCCAATTTACCACGGTTGGGACTCAGCCCAGAAGCGGCGCCCCCATGCAGGACATCAGAGCCATCCCCGGCACCCACCCCGAAACTTGTACATGCTACAACTGCAATGAGCAAGGGCATCTATCAAGGAATTGTAAGAAGCCTCGATGCAGTCGGGCTCAAGGAACTTTCAATCCTTTTGCTGGTCCCCCAACCTTCACCCCTCCTCGTTTTCAGAACCGGGAGATACCGCTCACTCCCACTATGGCCATTGCCTCAGTCGCAGCCGTTCCACCACCCTCTTCCTCCATTCCTGCTTGGCAAACCGACGAGGCCCAAGCATACTATTTCGATTTATATGAAACACGGGCACGCCAGATGGCCGCCGAAGGACTAAAGGGAAAAGGCAAGGCCAAATGAACCTGAGAGGTGTTCATTCAGCAAAGGACCTTACCTTTTCATCTACAATTCCGTTTTCTTCTTCTTCCTCTTCTTCATATGGTAATTGCTTCTCTGTTCTGGGTATCGAAGGGGAGATGGATGGTGATGTGGTTGATGACTCACCGAACAATTTGTTGTCAAATTACGATATGTATGATAATTCCGAAAGGGCGTCCTTAACAGGCACGGCACTGGAAATAAAAAATAGTGCACTTGATTCCCTTTTAAAGGACAAATCATCTCGAATTTCTTCCTATAAATCCTCCCCTATCTCGTTTTCTCATCACGAACCAGATCCCTCTCAAGGAGGGGAGTTCGACATTGTAACTGACGTTTTCTTTCAGAAAAATAAAAATTGGGTCCATTGAACCACAGTATCACTACTGGACTCCGGAGCTGTCCAAACATTCGTGGACAAAGATTGGGTAAAGAAACTAGGTATCCAAACATACCCACTATCCCGCTCCATGCATGTCACAAACGCGGATGGATCCGCCTCAAAACATGGTTGTATCTCGCACTATGCCTCTTTCGTTTTATCATACAATGGACATTCAGAAGCCGTGGATGCGCTAGTCGCTACCCTCGGATCTCATGAAATTATTTTAGGATACGATTGGTTCCATCGACACAACCCCCTTATCGACTGGGTTGAGAAGAAAATAACCTTCAATCGTTGTACAAAGGACTGTCGCGTCCAAAATTCGGCACAACTGGTCAATCATATCTGGAAGACCCTAGACATTCGGGTATTCAAAGAGGGTTTGGCTGACAAAGTTCCCCCTTAATATCACTCCTTTTTAGATATCTTCAGCAAAAATGAATCCCAGAGGATGCCGGTTCACAAACCCTGGGATCACGCCATCGATTTGAAACCGGATTTTGTCCCCAAAAAGGGACGCATCATTCCTTTATCCGAAGCAGAAATAGAAGAAGTCTGGAACTTCATCAAATCCGAACAAGAGAAGGGCTATATCCATCCTTCAAAATCCCCCCAAACTGCACCTGTCTTTTTTATTCCGAAGAAAACCGGCGAAAAACGGCTGGTCATGGATTACCGGTATTTAAACGAGGGTACAGTAAAAAATTCATACCCTCTTCCTCTCATTTCTTCTCTGGTGGATCGCCTAAAGGGCGCAGACAAATTCACCTGCCTCGATCTGCGATAGGGCTATAATAATGTTCGTATCAAGGAAGGTGATGAATGGAAAGCAGCCTTCGTCACACCACTGGGCGCTTATGAACCAGTGGTTATGTATTTTGGGATGACTAATTCTCCTCCTACATTTCAGCAGATGATGAATGACATTTTCAACGACATGTATGCCGTCGTCATCGTCTATCTTGACGATATGTGCATCTTCACCAAAAAGAAAACCGACGAAGAGCACTCTGAAATTGTAAAGGAAGTATTACAGCGCTTGCGTGAAAACGATCTTTATGCTAAACCCGAGAAGTGTGTGTTTAACACTGACGATGTAGATTTCTTGGGCATGCACGTCTCCAAAGACGGAGTCTCCATGCAGTCCAAAAAAGTGGATGCCATCCTCAACTGGCCGGCACCCACCAAACTCAAGCAACTACAATCTTTCCTCAGCCTATGTAACTATTACCAATGCTTCATTAACAGTTTTGGACAAATCGCACGACCTCTTAACGACCTAACAAAGAAAGGCATAGCCTACACCTGGGGTGAGGCTCAGCAACGCGCCTTTGATACCCTCAAGAAAAGCTTTATGGAAGCACCACTCCTAGCATACCCCGACCCCTCCCGCCCTATGCGTCTGGAAACCGATGCCAGTGACATCGCTACTAGTGCCATTCTCTCCGTCCAGGGCACAGATAATCTGTGGTGCCCTTGCGCTTTTCTTTCACACTCCCTATCCCCCGCTGAGCGTAACTATCCAGTTTACGACAAGGAACTGCTGGCCATTATTCGTGCTCTTGAAGAATGGTGCCACTATTTAATCGGTCTTACCAACTTTGAAATTTGGACGGATCATAAAAACCTGGAGTACTGGAAGAAGCCACAGACCCTCTCTGGTCGCCAAGCACGTTGGCACGAACTCCTTCAGGAATTTTCATATACTCTTATTTATAAGCCCGGCAACATGAACGGTCGTGCCGACGCCTTATCTCGTCGCCCTGATCATGGTGACACAGTCGATAATTTAAACGAGAACATAGTCATTTTCCCGCCCTCCACCATCCTCTGCGCAGCTGGTACTACCATCCCCGTTACCCTCAACTCCCCCGATGCCCGCCTCCCTTCCAAGGGATCCCTTTCGGCTGCCGGTTTCGACCTCTACTCCTCCACCGACACCATCATCCCACCCCATGACCAAGTTCTCGTCCCCACCTCCATATCTATTCAACTTCCCTTCGGCATGTATGGAAGAATTGCGCCTCGTTCGGGCCTCGCCCTCAAGCACAAAATCAACGTCATGGCTGGAGTCATTGACGCCAATTATTAGGGAGAAATTGGCGTAATTCTATTCAATCATTCGGACAATCCTTTCTCCATCTCGAAAAATGATCGTATCGCTCAACTAATTATTGAAAAAATAGAAAATCCCACACTAACAGAAACAGATACCCTTGAAGATTCACAACATAACAATAAAGGTTTTGGCTCTACGGGAGTCAAAGCCATCTCTTCCACCTCTCTTTCCTCAAACTTCGAGACTAAACTATGCACAGAATCAGAAAAAATGGACATCGACGCCATTAATGAGTACGAGTACTACGCTTCGGACAAACTATTCAGGAATTTGAACGGCATAGTTTTCGTGCCCCCTTCACTTAGAAACGAACTCATATCTCTCTTTCACGATTCCCCAGTCTCAGGCCACCCAGGGCGAGACCGTACTATATCTTCCATCAAAAAGTTTTATTGGTGGCCTGGAGCCTCCCAAGACATTTCTGAATATGTATCTCACTGTCAGGTGTGCTCCCTCACGAAGGGATCGTCAAAGCCACCAGCAGGAAAACTTTTACCATTACCCATCCCATCCAAACCTTGGACTGACATTTCCATAGACTTTGTTACTGGCTTTCCTCTCTCTAAAGGATACGATGCCATTGGAGTCGTAGTGGATCGTTTCTCCAAAGAAATCATTCTCTTTCTATGTACTAAAACTACTTCATCTTCAGACTTAGCTATCTTATTTAGGGACCATGTATGGTGTACCCACGGACTTCCTAACTCTATCGTTTCAGACAGAGGACCGCAGTTCATCTCCGAGTTTACTCGAGAACTGTGCAAGGTACTCGGAATTCAGCAGAAGCTTTCCACGGCGTATCATCCACAAATAGACGGACAAATGGAATGTATCAATCGGGAGATACTGGCTTATCTCTGAGCCTACGTCGCCAAAGAACAGGATTCTTGGGCCTCCTGGCTAAAGATGGCACAATTCGTACACAACTTGTTGCTCACTACTGCTACTGGCGCCTCTCCTTTTGAAGTAACGCGTAACTATTCACCACGACTGGGGGTTGAGCCCTCTCGCTCCTCTTCAGCTCCTGGTGGGTTGTTCGCTTCTTCTTTGGGCCGGGCCCATGACGATATTGCTGCCACACTGGCCAAAACACGGGATCGGATGTCCCACGCACAAGAATCCAAACACTCCTCCGCTCCCTCATATTCTATTGGCGACATGGTCTGGCTTTCAACCGACCATCTATCTCTCCCTTATCCCGCTTGTAAATTAACTCAAAAATATATCGGGCCATTCCGAATCACAGCCATCCTCCCAAACGCCATCACCCTCCACCTTCCCTCTACCGTCTCCATCCATCCCACTGTGAATGTTTCCCACGTAAAACCTTACAAAGCCCCACTGGCCGGACAACCAGTATTTAAACCAGATGCTATTACTGTGACCGAAGATCGTCACGAAGAATACGAAGTTGATTATATCGCCACCAGCCGGCTTCATCGCAGAAAACTACAATACCTCATCCATTGGAAAGGATGGGACGAGGTGGATCACACCTGGGAACCTGCCATTAACTTAAAACATGCGCAGGACGCTATCTCCAAATTCCATGCTAAGCACCCTTCCGCCCCACGACCCATTCGGGGCATAGACGAAACCTCCTTCCTCTCTCTGTTCGCTCCCTTTGGACCTTCCTATACGGAATTCTCAGACTCGAGACTGGACCTCAAATCTGGAGAATAGGGGAGAGTGTTATAGTTCAGGTCACTGTACGCTCTCTATACTTTTCATTTTTTACCTTCGCTCATATGCTTGCATCACTGAGCACCATTCTACCTTAGTTTTCTCTTTCCAAAATCACATGACCAGTGCACGTGATCGCGGGAACTATCACGTGACCTCTGCCTAGACCAAGTCACGTGACATGAGGCTAGAACCATGACATCATCGATGATGTCATGCCTCATGCCCTTATCTCTTCTCTCACGGTCATTACTGTTTCTTCTAGAACATTCCTCGTCCTTATCTATGTCTACCCTAAACCTAATTCGGACTCAGACTCCTGCCCTAAGGTAGTCGGAATACGTATATAAACCCTTCCTGTAATTCCTCTTACCTTAGTCCTATTCACTTCGTTCCACCCTCCTCACAAGGGAGCCTGCAACTAAGGAGTACCACTCTCTTCTCTCTGCCAGCCTAGCCCTCTGTCAAGGGGCTCTGTTCATGTTCATCCGTCTCGTCACCATCACCGTCAATATCCTCAGACTGTTACTCATCATCATCGTTGACGCCGAAACGACTCACCGTCGCCTTCTCATATCCGTCACACTAGTAGAAGATCATGTTGTGGCCCGCAACACCCTTGAGTAACTCATAAGGGGTTCACCAATTATGATGGTGTAATGGTGATCTGTTGTATATATGTATGGCATGACTCCAGCTATGTAAATTCCCACCAAGAATTGGGAATGCTAGCCTTTAGGTGCATAGATTCTGACTTGTCCATAATGGTTTGCATAAAGTGCTCTGTGCAACCATTTTGTTATGGGGTATGAGGGGCACTCTAGTAAATGCATATACTGTTGTTGGCTAGTAGCTTATCAAAAGCTTTGGATTTATATGTATTCTCCCCCTGCATTGGACATCCATCCTTTGACTTTTTTATTATATTGAGTTATGACTAATGATAAAAAATGTCTGGTTGTCTGTAATGCAGCACCTTTGGTGTACAGGAGGACAGATCACCCATAGGATGTGTAGTCATCAAAGAAAGTGATGAAGTACTGATATTTGTGATAAGATTGAACAGGGAAAGATTTTATATCCAAGTGTATAAGCTCAAATGGCTTTTTAGCTTGATAGAGATCCAGATGAAAGGTATGATTAGGCATTTTACCCTTAGTGCAGCCTGGACATATAATGTCCTCTTTTGGAATCTCAAAAGAAGAGGAGAAGCCTCACATATGTTTATGCATATACTTCAGGACATCCTTGGAAGAATGTCCAAGATGCTTGTGCATGGTCCCATAGTCTATACCAGAAGTAGATCCCATAATGTAAGAACTCTTACCCTCTCCCTCTAATCTCTTCTTGAGTTGATCAGCTTAAAGGTGCTGATAAATTCATGTGCCTCAACCTTTGATGGGGCTACAATAATATTCACATCAAAGAAGGTGATGAATGGAAGGTGGCCTTTGTCACTCCTCTTGGTGCCTATGAACCAGTTGTCATGTACTTTGGCATGACTAATTCACCACCAACTTTCCAGCAAATGATAAACAACATTTTCAACAATATGTATGCCATCATCATTGTCTATTTGGATGACATGTGTATTTTTACAAAAAACAAAAATGATGACAAACACTCCAAAGTTATTAAGGAAGTATTACCACACCTTCATAATAATGATCTATACACTAAACCTGAAAAATGTGTCTTTAATGCTGATAAAGTTGATTTCTTAGGAATGACTGTTTCTAAAGAAGGTGTGGGTATGCAACCCAACAAGGTTGATGCCATTCTGGAATGGCCAACACCCACCAAATTGAAACAACTCCAGTCATTTTTGGGACTCTGTAACTATTATTGACATTTTATTGCTAACTTTGGCAAAACTGTGCATCTGTTGAATGATCTAATGCACAAAGATGTACCTTATGTCTGGGGAGAAGCACAGCAATGCATGTTTGACACCCTCAAACACAGTTTCACCACCACTCCCCTCCTCTCATTCCCTGATCCTGCCCATCCATTATGAATTGAAACAAATGCCAGTAATATCACCACTGGTATAGTGTTATCAGTTCTTCACACCAATGGCCACTGACACCCCTATGCCTTTCTTTCTCACTCCCTCCTTCCCACTGAACATAATTATCCAGTTCATGACAAAGAACTGCTCACTATTATACATGTGCTCACCAAGTGGTGGCATTATTTAATTGGTCAAACCAACTTCAAGATTTGGATGGACCATAAAAACTTGGAATACTAGAAACAACCCCAAAACCTCTCTGGTTGTCAAGCTTGCTAGCACAAATTCTTGCAGGAACTCAGTTATATGCTTATGTATAAACCCAGTAGCAAGAACAGCTGGGCCAACACTCTTTTCCACTGCCCTGATCATGGCAAGTCACTCAAACCAATCAATGATGATGTCACCATTTTTCCTTCCTCTGTCCTCCATACTGCCCAACTCTCTATTCCCATTACCCTCAAGAGTAAAATTGACATCATGGCTGATGTCATAAATGCCAATTATAGAGGAGAAATTGGGGTCATTCTCTTCAACCACACTGACAATTCATTTTCCATTTCTAAATATGACCACATTACTCAACTTATTATTGAAAAAATAGAAAACCCAACACTAACAGAAATCTCAACTCTAGACAAGTCACAATGAAGTGAAAAAGGATTTGGATCTATGGGTACATGAGCCATCTCCTCCATATCTCTAGTGCCAAACTTTGAAACTAAGTTATCTACAGAATCTTCCAGACTAGACATTGATACCATTGATCAATATGAATATTATGAAAACAAACATCTCTATCAAGATAAAAATGGCATTGTTTTCATACCCCCTACATTACAAAATGAACATATCTCTCTCTTCACAATTCCTTAGTGTCAGGTCATTTAGGAAGAGACTGCACTATTTTTTCCATTAAAAAATACTATTGATGGCCCAATGCTTCCAAAGACATTGCCTCATATATAGAACACTGCCAGGTGTGCTCTCTCATGAAGGGATCATCAAAGCCACTGACAGGGAAACTCATGCCCCTTTCCATCCCATCTCACCCTTGGACTGACATCTCTGTTGATTTCATCACTGGTTTCCCTTTCTCTAAAGGGTTCAATGCCATTGGTGTCATTGTCAATCATTTTTCTAGAGAAATCATTTTATTTCCTTATAACAAAACTACATCTTCATCTGATTTAGCCATTTTATTTAGAGACCACATCTAGAGCACTCATGGACTCCCTTCTTCTATAGTATCAGATTGTGGCCCTCAATTCATATTGGAATTCACCTGTAAGCTCTGCAAAGTGTTGGGCATCACTCAAAAAATGTCCCAGCCTATCATTCTCAAACAGATGGCCAAACTGAATATGTCAACCATGAAGTCCTTATGTATTTAAGAGCTTATGTGGCTAAATGACAGGATACTTAAGCCAATTGGCTCAAAATGGTGCAATTTGTACACAATGGTCACTTGTAATTATTCTCCATGTCTCAGAGTCAAACCTTCTTTTTCATCATCTGCTGGTGGACAAACTGCTATCTCTATAGGCAAGGCCCACAATGATATCCTCAACATTCTGAGAAAAATGAGGGATCAGATGTCCCAAATCCAAGAATCCAAATGTTCTCTTTCCCCCACTTATTCTATTAGAGACCAAGTCTGGCTCTCCACCAACAATCTTTCCCTCCCTTATCCCACTTGTAAGCTCACTCAAAAGTACATTGAACCCTATCAGATCACTGCCATTCTCCCTAATGTTATCACTCTCTGTTGTGGGGCTACAACAAGAAACACAAAATGAAGAGATGATGACAACAAGAGTTGGTGAAGACAACAACAATAAGTTTGAGCTCAGTGATGGGGGTGGCAACAGTGGCAAGATGGAGCATAATGACAATGAGTGGCCTCTTGACTGAGGGCTAGGCAGGTGACAAAGGAGGAGTATTAGATATATATGTGCACTCTGCACATTTTGAACTTTATGTGCCATATTGTGATGCATATTTGTGTTTATTTTCCCATTATTTATATAGTTAGAGTTCCACAGTACTCTAGCTATTTAACACCATATTCATGTTTGTATTTTATGAAAAAGAAATAAACATTAGTAGAAAAATGTAGAAAGAGAAGCATCAACATGAGGCATATAGCACAGAGATTAAAAGAAGGCTGTGTTACTACAAATGGCAGGTTATTTAAAGGCAAATAATAAGACTGCCTTATTGATATCTAATATCTTGATTAGATAAGATGAAGCTAGTTAAAGTGAAGTCAGATAAGATAGAGTCAGATAAGGTAGAGGTACATAGATAAGGTGAGGTTAGATAAAGTGAAGCAGATAAGAGACAGTCAGATAAGGTAGAGTCAGATTAAGTGGAGTTAAATAAGATAAAGTCAAGTCAAATAAGGTAGAGGTAGATTAGCTAAAGTCTATTAATGGGTGAGGTTGGATAAAGTGGTGTCAGATTAGGTAGAGTCAGATCAAGTGGAGCCAATTGGACTAGCATTAAGTGGAGTACAAAAATGGAAAGCTAGCAAAACTGAGATACATTAGTGTATCTCAGAATGACATTGAAGGTAGAGAAACATACAAGATAAAACTACACAGAAAAAGAGAGAATAGAAGGGCCAATTGGACTAGCATTGGATGAGGCACCAGAATGAGAAGCCAGAATGAGAAGCCAGAAAAGCCATAGTGTAGTGCAATATTGTATCTCAGGAATGATATTGAGTAGAGGACATATACAGGATGAAGCCACTGGAATACAGAAAAGAAGAGGGAAGTGTGGAAATGGGTAGTGAAAATACAGGCCCTGACAAGCCAATGAGAGAACTATAAGATAGAGAATAGACTCAAAATGCAATGGGAGGTGCATCTGACAAGCCAATGAGAGATCTAATAAAAGAGAGAGTAAAACAGAGCTCTCTTAATGGCTTGCCAAGTGGAGATCAAAATAGAGGGGCCTTCTGCCACAGCTGTGCTGCTGAGCCACCAAGGGTGGGAATTGCACCACAGCTGTGCATTGAAGCACAATAGAGGGGCAATAGTGCCATAGCAGTGCTCTAAAACAAAAAAAAGGAGCTCTGTGCCACAGGGTGGTAGGAAGAGGGGGCTGTTGGTGTGCTTGTGAAGGCATAGCACACAATTGAGCTGTATTGTCCAACTAGTCTTGTATAAATGATGTTTAAACCCAAATGGGCAGTGAAAACACAGGCCACTAGCAAACCAATAAGATGACTAACTACAGTATGAGGGTGAAAATACAAAAAGAATGTTGGAAAAGTAATCAGAGCTAGAGTTGAACCAGCTGTTAACAGCCAGATTCACTCGACTGGAGTCCACTGTCAGAAACTGTGTATTGCACAGATGCGAAGTACATCTTACCTGGAGTCCACTGTCAGAAACTGAAGAGTTCTGACAGTGAAACTCCGACTAAATAGTGAGTAGCTAAACAAATACAAACATGCGCCACAATGTGGCTGACAATCCAAAAATGCGCAGAGTGCCCAACACAACTCCAACACTCCCCCCTGATTGTGCATCTCTGCTAATTCTTCCCAAGTCCCAGCATTTGGCAGAAATGCGCTACCTTAACTCGAGCTAATGCCTTTGTGAGCAGATCAGCAGGCATATCACCAGTTGGCAGGAATTTGGGCGAAATGAGTCCCTTATCTACCACATCTCTCAACCAATACCATCGAAGGTCCAGGTGTTTCATTCAGCCATGGTGCTCAGGATGCTTGGCCACCTAGATCACTGACTGGTTGTCCATGTGCAGTGTAGATGCGCCATTCACCTCGAATCCGAGCTCCTGCATCAGTTTGCGCATCCAGATGATTTCCTTATCAGCTTCGCATGCAGCAACATACTCTGCCTCAGTGGTAGACAGAGCAACAATGGGCTGGCGCTTGGACATCCAGGACACAACCCCAGTACCAATCTTGATGACATACGCGCCAGTAGACCGACCAGAGTCCTTGCAACCGCCATGGTTTGCATCAGAGAAGGTGGTGAAGAGTTCGGAAGTGGATGGATCAGGGGAATAGGTAATGCCGAAGTTGATAGTGCCCTGGATGTAGCAGAACAGGTGTTTGGTGGCATTCCAGTGGGCGACGCCTGGGTCAGATGTGAAGGATGCAAGCTGACCTACAGCATATACGATATCAGGGCGTGTGGTGCAGGACAGATACTGCAGTGATCCAATGGCACCTTCATAGTCGACAGAGCACATGGAGTCACGCTCCTGAGTAGTTTTGGGGCTCTGATCGCATGATAGGCAGAGGCCAGGATCCATGGGAGTACTGACTGGCTTGCAATCACCCATATTGAAGTGGGCAAGCATTTCGATGCAGTACTGGTACTCGAATCCAGGGCATTGTGAGAAGCCCTGGGCAACAAGACGACCCTTGTAGCGCTCGAAGGATCCGTCTACATGGTACTTCTTTGTAAAGATCCACTTGGAACTGATCACAGGCGTGTTCTTTGGGCGAGGAACCAGAGTCCATGTCCCATTCAACTTGTGGGCTGCCAGTTCATCCAAAGCGGACTGTCTCCACTCTGAGGCATCGTCCCATTCCATGGCTTCCTTGAATGACCTGGGATGTGCAGCAGTTGTGGTGAGACACTGCGCAATATCAGCTTCCTCGTCATCAGAGTCCTCTGGATCGTCCACAAGCTGTGCAGGACTCAGCTTCCACCCTACCAAGGCCTGGGCAGCACTGAAGAAGGTCTTCGTTTAGCAAAAGGCCAGCAGTCGTTTTGTTGCCTATGATGCCTTCTTCAGCATCCGGAAATGTACTGAGGAGTCCCTGCCTGCTCTGGCTGCCAGGGTGGAGGAGTCTATGCTCAGAATCAAGGATCTGCGCACCACCTCGTTTGATCTGAACACTCTGGACGACAAACTCACCTGCATGGCCATGATTCGTGCCCTTGGGTCCGAATACTGACATTTTACATCCTCTCTCACCCTGCTCACTGACCTGGACAAGGACAAGGTGAAAGCTGCGTTCCAGACCAAGGAAATCAATCAATGCCCTTGCTCTGATGCCTCCACCACCGCTCCTGCTGATTCAGCGCTGTCTACATTGACCTCTGGCTGCCGGTGTACTCCCAACACACCCTGTTCGTTCTGTGACAAACTGGGACACTGCCAATACAAGTGCTACTCGCTCCAACACGCAAAAACGTACTACAAGGCGAACAAGAACAAGGACAAGAAGCAGAGTCCTGCTCAGGCAGCAAATGCATTGTCATCTGAGCCCCAAAACATCGCTGAATGCGCAGGAAATGCAAGTCTTCGTTCCAGTGACCCCTCTGTGTTGGAAAAGCGACCAGAGCTGGAATTGAATCAGCAACCTCCTAGATTTGAACCAGGTGCTCTAACCACTGAGCTATTTGGCCAGGGTACCAGTGATAGTGCCAAGGGGGTTAGACTAGCACTGTGAGCATAGTAGCTCACAGAAGTGTCCACAATGCACAGATTGAACACTCCCAACACTCTGACCCATTTTCACCGCTCCAACTCGATGCTGACCATGACTGGAATGCAGACTTGGGGGCCACTTCTCATATGATGCCCCATCGCCACTGGCTGCGCAACTATGCCCCCAAATGCGTCCCTATCAAACTTGCTGACAACACTGTTGTCTACTCGGCTAGAGTAGGGACTGTGGTATTCCAACCAGTCATTGATGGAAAAAGCGGTCAAGCGGTCAAGTTCTCCAACGTCTTGCATGTCCCTGTGCTGCGGAACAATCTTTTGTCTGTCCTGTATCTCACTCGTCACTCCGGGTTCAATGTCCATATCAATTCCACTCATATGTCCTTCTCTCGCTCGAAAGGACCACCTCTGTTTGTTGCCACCATCAACAGCACGAATGCAGCATTCTTGGATGGCGTGACTCAGCCCGTGACTCAGTATGCACAGGCTGCCACCACTGTGCTGTTGGGAGTGTCCAATCTGTGCATTGTGGACACTTCTGTGAGCTACTATGCTCACAGTGCTAGTCTAACCCCCTTGGCACTATCACTGGTACCCTGGCCAAATAGCTCAGTGGTTAGAGCACCTGGTTCAAATCTAGGAGGTCCCTGGTTCAATTCCAGCTCTGGTCACTTTTCCAACAGTGTATTGCACAGATGTGAAGTACATCTTACCTGGAGTCCACTGTCAGAAACTGAAGAGTTCTGACAGTGAAACTCCGACTAAATAGTGAGTAGCTAAACAAATACAAACATGTGCCACAATGTGGCTGACAATCCAAAAATGCGCAGAGTGCCCAACACAACTCCAACACCAGCAACCTCCTATATTTTAACCAGGTGCTCTAACCACTGAGCTATTTGGCCAGTGTACCAGTGTTAGTGCCAAGAGGGTTAGACTAGCACTATGTGCATAGTAGCTCATGGAAGTGATAGTAATGCATGGATTGCACACTTCCAACAACTGGTAGTGTGCTAGTGAAAGTATAGTGCACAAAATAACTGCATCATCCAATTAGCCTTGTATAAATGCAGTTTAAACCCAACTAGATAAGATATAGTTGTTAGGGATATATTATACACTCTCCACTTTTTGGAGTTGTTTTCCCACATTGTGGCATATGTTTGTATTTGTTTAGTTACTCACTATTTAGTCAGAGTTTCACTGTTTCTGATGGTGGACTCCAGTTGAGTGAATCCAGCTGTTAACAATAGTGAAGTTAGATAGAATAGAGTCAGACAAGATGAAGCCAGTTAAGGTGGAGTTAGCTCAAGTGAGGTCAGATAAGATATAGTGAAGTCAGATAAGGCTAGTGATGTACTGGCCCAGCTTATGCTGGCTTTGAGATATTCTGGCTCCCAGAAATCTCAAGCTCTCAATAGCTATTACTTAGAACTTCTTCTCTGCTTAGTCTAAATTTAGTCCCAGCTCAAAGCTCAAGCTATATGTATTTTATATACTTTTCAAAATGTCACTTTTAAAGCTTTAATAACCTATCATCTACCTTGAAATAAATAGTCATCAGGTGAGATACATTGGTACACACCAAGTACAATGAAAGTAACTTTAAATGAAAAAGATCATTAATAGACAAATAAGATAAAGTCCAATCAGACTAGCATTGACCAGAACAAGAAGCCAACAAAGCTCAGGTGCAATAGTGCACCTCAGGAATGACACCAAGCATATGACATACTCAGGACAATGTTGGGAGTGTGCAATCTGTGCATTACTATCACTTCCATGAGCTAGTATGCTCATAATGCTAGTCTAACCCCCTTGGCATTAACACTGGTACTCTGGCCAAATAGCTCAGTGGTTAGAGCACCTGGTTCAAATCTAGGAGGTTGCTGGTTCAATTCCAGCTCTGGTTGCTTTTCCAACACATATGTCGTCAAAATTGGTACTGGAGTTGTGTCCTGGATGTCCAAGCGCCAGCCCATCATTGCTCTGTCTACCACTGAAGCAGATGTTGGAAAAGCGACCAGAGCTGGAATTGAACTAGCAACCTCCTAGACAAGGGGGTTAGACTAGCATTATGAGTGTACTAGCTCATGGAAGTGACAGTAATGCACAGATTGCACACTCCCAACATATATTATAGTTTAACTTCACCTCTGTTCCCATCACATCACTTCTCTATCTCTTCCTCAATCATATCTTCCCTCCCTCCCTCCCTTTTAACACCTTTTTACAGTGTTTCAGTGGCTTCATCCTGTATATGTGCCCTACTGAATGTCATTCCTGAGGTGTACTATTGCACCTCAGCTTTGCTGGTTTCTTGTCCTGGTGCCTCGCCCAATGCCAGTCCAATTGGACTCAAATAACATCTATCAACAGTGCACCACAATGTGGCTAGCAAACCCAAAATGTGCAGAGTGTGCAACACAACTCCAACAAAAATAACATAACATGAAGTGATATGATCACAGTATTACACTCTTAATATCACCATAATTTACCTTATGTCATCTTATTTGGTATTACCTCATACTACTTCATATTGTCTCATATCAGGTCCAATTGGACTAGCATTGGGTGATGCACCAGGACAAGAAGCCAGCAAAGCCAAGATGCAATAGTGCACCTCAGGAATGACATTGAGTAGGAGAATACACTCAAAATGTGAATGGAGGCACTGTTGGGTATGTGTTGTGCACTCTGCACTTTTTAGAGTTGTTTTCCCACATTGTGGCGCATATTTGTATTTGTTTAGTTACTCACTATTTAGTTGGAGTTTGACTGTCAGAACACTTCAGTTTCTGACAGTGGACTCCAGGTAAGATGTGGATATGTCCAATAATAATTGTATTTATGCGCAGATGCGCCATGGGTGCATGTGTGCATTTACAACACATATACTATAAAACCATTTCACTCATATCTCAGCCAGATCTTGACCATTTGACTTGTATTTAGGCTCAAAATAATCATACATGTCCCCTCTGTTCACCCATGCATCCACTTCCCACGCATTTCCGCATATGCACACCATTCGTTTTTGTCATGTTCAAAATTACATATAATCATTCACAACTCGCTCACAATCCACATTTGCACATGTTGCATTATTTATCACCATTTGCACACTTGCACTGGTGGCGCATCTGCATGGGAATAATCATCTCGCAGATGTGAGACTCATATTCATTTTTCATATGAATTTTCACACTTGCACTGGTGGCACATCTGTGGGTTTTCAATGAAATTGCCTACTTATACCCTATAGCAACCCTTACCCAATTAGATTAGACCCATTACAATGTTATGTATGTTTGCTCATGTTTCCCTTCTTTTGTTGAACCATGGGAATTTTCTTCACACTGTGTAAATCTGGTCATGTGCTTCTGTTTCAGTCCTAGTCTATTAGGTCATAACCTTACTCAGATAGTAGTATCATATGTTAGAAACTCACCTAGATGTACCGAAATATTTTGCTATTCTTCTCTGTATTTGTCCCTATTTGTCCCTATTGTCCTATAATTCTTCTTGACTTTGTAGTGGAGTGATAACTTTTCTCTCATATGTGACACTAGGGTGATACTAGGGTGATGGGGTGATACCAGGGTGACACTAGGGTGACATCTCTGGGGTCAGACCTGAGGAATCAGATGGGTAGGTAGAAAGATAGATAAATGTATGAATTATTGTCTATTTTTTGTCATATTTATCTTAGTCATCCTTAGAATATTCTTCTATTTTTTCTCTTTTTTTCTGGACTGTGAGAATATTTTCACTAGTGTGGGAATGGTTGTGTGTATTTGCTCATATTTCCTCTCTTTTTTTGGAGTGTGGGAATTTTCTTTGCACTGTGTGAATCTGGTCATGTGCTTCTGTTTGGTCTTGGTTGTATCCTAGTCCATTAGATCAGAATCTTGTCTAGGTGTGTGTGAATAATTGTCCATATTGATCTTTATTTGTCCTTATTTTTCCCTATTTTTTTCTTATTTTGCTATCATTTTTCTAGACCATGGGAATTTTCTTCATAGTGTGTGAATCTTGACCTGGCACTGCACAGCCACTGGCCTGACACTCACAGCCACTAGGTGGATGGCCTGACATCTACAGGGGGTGTAGATGTCAACTCAAAGGGATAGAGATGCAGCCACAACATATCTTGGTTGCTCAGCCCGCAAGTTTCAGCGCACAACATGCAATCTATACCACACAACAGAGCTCCCACAAGAACATGCAACTCGTGGACGACATACAGCTGCTTTATCAGCAAAACACAAAAATGCTGTTCCTGGGCCATCCGCCACCCATGCAAAGGATAAAAAGCTAAATCTGTCTACCTACAAATTTCACGCGCTTGGAGACTATGCAAATACAATACGTCGCTTTGGAACTACAGATAGCTATACGACACAAATAGTAAGGAGTGTTTCCTTCCTATACTCATTGCTCATCATTTACCAGGGTGAGCTTGAACATTGTCGTGTGAAGTGACAGTTCCCCCAGTCAGGGAAGAAGAAGGAACATGCTGTCAAGAGCATGACAAATCAAGATGCTTTCAAACGTTTCATCAAAAAGGTGAATGATGCACATGAAAAATTCGAGCAGGAGGACAATCCATTGCCACGACACCCTTGAACCTCGTCATTAGAACACTACTCCATTGCTGAGTCTTCTCGTAACAGTGAGGATTTCACAGCATGGCTAGGCACACAAAGAAATGATCCTGTGTTCAAGGTAGGTTGTATTAGAGATCTATGAAATGGATGCTACTGATTAAAATTGACAGGATTTCCTTCCACGTCTAAAGGATCATCTGCTTGCACATGCCCGTGGTCTGGCTTATGAAGGTGATGAACTTGACTTCTCAGACGACGACCACTATTGTGTCAACATCAAGAGCAACCAACTTTATCACCACAGTCTTCTTCAAGTCAACTATACAACTTACAACTTACAACGCAAGCAAGATACAATAAACCCACTCACCCGGCCTGATATTCTCGTTCTATCACATGAGGACGAGCGCAGTCATCCATACTGGTATGCACGTGTCGTTCACATATTTCATGTCATGGTACAGCACTGAGAGAGCCTTGCCTCACCATTTTTGGCTCCCATCTGCATGGATGTCCTTTTTGTACACTGGTTCCATTGGGACATCAACTATCCGTCTGGATGGAGCGAAAAACACCTCCATAGGCTGCAATTTTTCGACCAGGAAAGTCCCTCAGACACTTTCAGATTTCTCGCCCCAGACTCAGTTGTCCATGGAGTGCATCTCATTCCAGCATTTGCATTCTTTCACACCAATGAGTTACTTGGTCCCTCACAGGCACGTTGACTGATAGATGGAGATGACCCAGATGTGGACTGGAAATACTACTATGTTAACATGTAAGTTGTCTAATAACCTACTATCTCACATCTAGCTAACCTGATTCACTCTTTCAGGTTTGTTGATCGAGATATTTTTATGCGATTCCAAGGTGGTGGTGTTGGGCACAAGGCTACTTGGGACTGGAACGAGGCACTTCTCCATGACATTGGAAAGCCTGTTGACGGTGAAGATGAGGGTAACAAGTCTGATATGGAAGAAGAAGAAGAATGCACTGCCGAAGAAGATGTAGAAGTCGAGGCTTGGGTGCAAGATCATCTCATGAGAGACCAAGAGTCTGATAATGATGAAGGTGATGATGCAGAGGAGAAAGAGGTTGATCCTGACTGTGTTGTCCCTGATGAGGGCGAAGAGTTGGATGATGACCTTTATGCTAATGAGGGGTATGGTGCACTCTAGTTGATTATATTCCTCTATATACTTCGAGCCACACTTGAGTCGTCATACTATAATCCTGGATATGGTCAAGCCACCTATCATACTACAATGATACACATCTCGCTGACATGATTATCCCTGGCCTGGTCTGTACAGCATTATGACATTTCTGCAATTTTTGTGATGTATCTCGTAGCCATCTGTTCCTACAGTACTTCGTCCACTATCACGAATAACATCTGCCAACTGGTCCTCTGTCACTTGTGTCCCACTCTCAGCACACGACTTTTCAACAATTACACCTCAGGAATTGGAGAGGACAACACCACTGACTTTCGTCCGTTTCAACCCACCCAACCGTCGGTCGTACAGCCACCGTATTAGCTAATTACGCAGCATTTTCCAAGGCTTCTGAGGTCTCAGAGTTTGCTGATGCCGTCCTGCACACACACACATTCATTGTTTGCGTTGCTAACCCGATCTTCGACAAATACTGGCTATCTGCATACGTGGGGGAAGGTAGCCATGGTATGCCTTCTTAATACATTGGGTTTGATGCGAAGAATGCAGCTTTGATCTACAGGTTGCGTGTTCATCGCAGTAGACTGCCATACAAGTGAAGAGGTGGCATTGAAAACGGAGTGTGGGATCGCCCGCACTCGCATCGAATATCAAATATACCGGAAGCTAGGACATATTGAAGGAGTTCCTCGGTGTCATGCTGCTTACTCTCACAAGGATCACGGTGTCATCATCCTGGAGTGTCTTGGTACCACCCTTCAGACCTTTCTATGTAGCTTGGGTGGGATCGTCCCCACCAAGATGGTTTATTTGATCGGCCGAGCAATGGTTCGTGGGCCTCTTCTTCTGCAATCATGCAAATCAATACACTGTTAGGTTCGCACTTTACGGGCCATTCACGACAAAGGCTATCTTCACAGGGATGTGAAGCCAGACAACATAATGCTTCCGAAGACGGGCGAACTGTGACCATACCTAGTTGATTTCGGACACGCAATGCAATGTCGACACTGTCAGGTGGGGAAGACATCCCGTGCTGTAGGGACATTACCCTTCATGAGTATACACGTACATAACGGAACGCGTAAGTTATTGACTCCCGCATGTTGTGCATTTGCATTTGGATCTTACTTTTTTTTTTCATAGCTTATGACCGGCGAGACGACTTGACGTCTCTTGCATATACACTAATATACCTTGCATGCGGAACTCTTCTGTGGGATCATTGCAAAGACGTAAAAGAATGTATAAGGCAGAAGCGCAGTTTCCGGCCTTTACAGTTCGAGCCGTCGCTACCCTCTGCACTGGAACTGTTTTTCGATCATACTCAAAATCTTGAGTGCGTCTCTTGTCTTCGTAGTGTTTTTGTTCCTGACTCTCGGCTAGTCTAGATGCTGAACCAGATTATTTATACCTAGAAAGTCAGCTTAGGTAGACTATTCGTGTCATATGCTCGATCTGTCTACCATCATTGTTTTGTGTGAACACGCCCGCCCACGATTTGGATGAGACGTACTGCTACAAGCGAGCCAGGCTTGTCAGTAAATTCGCAGGATACTTTCCGGGATCTTTTTGTGTACTTTTGAGTCGGTCACACCAACTCAAATGCACACCCTCAAGCGGACAAAATTGGTGCAGATCCTACTACATTATAGGTGAATCTTTCGGATGATGAACCAGAACGAGGAAGAAGTTGGGGGTCAGTGTTGACATGCACCATGACACGCGTTGAAAAGAGACTCTACTCAGACTTGGGGGGTGCTGAAAACTTGTGGCTTTGGTGGATAGAGCGGGTTCTCAGGGACATGTGATTCGTAGCCAATCAGAAAACCCAACATTTCACGATGGAAAATCAAGTAATGTGGGTCACATGACGCTGTTGATTGTGCTTCGACCATTGACGCTTCTTTTTCGGAGCACAAGTGTCCCGCTTTCCATAATTATGGACTCCATTCGCCTGGAAGATATCACGAAAAAGTTTGATGCTGGTCAGAGCATCGAAATACGTCTTCCGTCCTTAAAACGTTTGGCAGCTGAGCGCCTCGGTCTTGCTTTCAGTAGATCCGATAATCTGGAAGCCGTCATCACTGCCATCAAAGATGCTACTTCTCGAGAATTCGGAGATAATGCTGTTGCTCCCCACGCCACTGATCCCACTCCTTTTCCCCGCATCATCCCTACTAAAATCGCTTTTCGCATCACGACCCAGACAGGCAGTGCTTCCAATCTTCCCCTCAATCTTCAGGTCGATGAAAAGGGGTACTGTTTATGGAACAATATAGCCTCGGCCGTAGCGGAAAAAGTCAACCAGACGTTTTTGAGGGAAAGTGGGAATAATTTATATCTCATCGCACCACACCACAAGATACTACTCCAAAAGCAAGATGACCAGTATGTATGCATCCAGGACCAAGGAGACTTCACGTTCGACATCAATGAGTCGACAGTTTTCATTATTGAGTCTGTTGAAGTAAGTCATTCCCCATATTTTCCCCTCTCATTATTGCTTACTGCCTTAGCCTTTCAATCGCCTGACTACGGAGTCCATGGATGTGACTGTACCACACTTTTCTTCGACTTCAACATCGCTTCCGTCCGAGGAATGTGATCGTTTGACCAGGATCGTCACTCGATTCAAGGATGAGCACAAGGAGGCTCATGAAAAATGGAGAATCATCAGCAATTCGTGGAAGATGAAGATGGTGCCTGCGGAGACTTTCTTGCTGTTTCACGGTTACGTGTATCCGCTATTGGAGCAGGTATATTAATCCATAAATTGCCTTGGGGCCTGTACTCATAGAATACTAGGTGGGTATCTTCTCCTAGCAAACAAACATGAAAACCTTTGTGCCTGTCTGCCAAAGTTTGACTGGTGTCACCAGTGGCATGCTCAAGGTCGCACAGCGACTTCACATACTCAAGCTCGATGACGTTTCGGCATATGTGAAGGCGAACATTGAAAGGAAGAAGCTAAAGGGCCTTTGCAAATGCAAAGGGCCAAATGCTACATTGGACGTCCTCTTCCATATACTTAAAGAAAAGGGGATCTACAATAGCGATAGCGATAGTGATGATGATGCCATGTCAGATTCAGAGTAGGCTGTTTGCCGCTTTACCGCAATGCTACTTTCCTGTTCATTGCTATCGTATCTGACGCCGTTCCAAGTCCTGCATTGAGCCGTCTCGCTGCCTGCTAGGCAGCTCACCAGCATGCACATTCACAACAGAACATAGACCAGCGTGCATGCGCATCAAGATCATGGGGTTCAACCAATCAGCTCCAGCAACTTCATCTGGGATCAATCCTACAGCCTGCTGATGATAATTCTGCTGACATCGACAGTGCTCCCAATACCCGCACATCACCGAACACATGCGCGCAAGTGTGTAGACCACGGACAACACGGAATATCAAGCCCAGCCTCATGCGTCCTGCATCATGCTGTGTGCCCCAACACAACTTCTGGAATCACATGGGCGTCAGTTTCAAGGGACAATTGATGGACGCATGGTGGTGAATATGATTGCCCTGAAAGACAGGATCCTCTAATATGACAAAGGAAAAGAGTGGGTTCAATCTTACTGTAAACATTCTCGCTGTGCTCTTGTTCACCCACCCCTATAGCACCCCAGGATGTGTCCAATGCAGTTGCGATGACGACGGCAATGTGCCGGATATGAAATGTCCACGGGCCCTAGAGAGCAGAAAGGTCAGATGGTCGAGTTAGCAAACAGCAAAGATGCTGGATTGTTTGAAAACAGTGCAGGAGACTTACCTGGGGTCTACAAAGCTCCTCGCAGCGGTTTGGACGTGCATGGCGACGATCTGAGGGCGTAAACTCACCATACAGGGCCAAAGGGGGGCCAGTTGCAGGTACAGGGCAATCAGGGAACTGTCCAGGGCAAGCAGCATGCAGATGGCGTCCAGATGGATGGGGAAATGTGCCGGATGGGTGCCAGAATGAGCAGTACAAGTCCCGACTCGAAACGAGTTGAAACAGGACTAGCTGGTAACAGGCAGGTCAGCATGGGCGGTACAATAGCATGAACGGAGATGTACCTAGGCCATCCACAGCACCCCATGAGCACCCCAAACGACCTACCAAACACCTGAATTACCAGGACAGCCGCCCACCAAGAAGGCTATTGGATTTGATGATACCATGAGTACTGACAGCAGTGACATTGAGACGGATGAATAGCTAAGTGTGGTTTCTTGGCCAAAAAAATATTGTCTGTACTATGTGCTACGTCGCAACTACTTGTGTTCTTGGTCAGGAGTTTTCTCTCGGGAGTTGGGGAATTGGTGCATGCCCGGCCCGCACCGCTACCGATGCTGCATCATTTCCCATGCTGTGATTTTTACCCGCCATGATGGGCCACAAACGAAAGAAGAGTTTGCAAGATACTGTGGTGGATTTAAACAAGATAACCCATGCTATAGAGCAGCTCAGTGCTCTCACAGATGAGCTAGACAACATCGAAGAGACCGAGGATGATATGTTGATAATCAAGGAACATATCAACAAATTAAAGAAGATCCTTGCGATCACAGAAACAGCCGTGCGTATTTCCCCATTAACGATTTGCATCCAGAATGCTCCATCTCAACATCCTAGAAATTGAACTTCTCATCCTTGAAAGAGTGGGATCTCAAATCCCTTGGCATAACCCAGAAAAAACTTGACTTTGCAGAAGACCTCGATACCATGGCAAGGGACTTGGGCATAACAGATATTTCCAAAGCACTGAGGGACCAACTCACGCACATCTACAACCATGTGAATATGGATGTACGGCCAACTCTTCTGTCTCTGGGCTCTCTCTAACTCTCTAACTTTGTTACAGTATGAGCCGGGGTCGCGCATGATTCTGGATGCTGTGCTTTTGGCCATTGCAAAGTTGGCGCGCGAAAAGAATCCACATCTCAGCATTGCAATCTTTCCGGAAATGAGGATCACCGGTGACCCGGTTGAGTTGGAATTCCAAGGAGTCAAGAAGGCATTGACAGGAATCATCGACTATGCTGTAATACAGTACAGGGATATAATGCAGAACAAAGGTGAGCTAATTATTAGAGCGATCCAGTCCCCGATTCCACTGGTCATGTTTCTTCCAGAATGACTGCTCGGCGCTGGCGGTGTGAGGGATGCACCAGTAGTTCTTGGATTGGCACAACATCGCCTTTTCCTTGTTGAGGTGAAATGTGCATTCCAACAAAATGGAACTTCGCTAGCATTGCATGTACCTGAAGCTGTTGGTCAAGTGGTAGCATTGGCGAAACAGACCGGGTCTGTATTACATGATGTGCCTGCTGTTTTCCTACTCACTTCTAGGTTATAGGCAAGATCATGTTCGCTTTTGTCTTTCCAATGGGCATTCATGGCTTTTCTTTGTGTTGGTACAGAGAGGCAGTGGATGGGCCTATCATGTATCAGCTCCGCTACAGCTTGGCCCACAACAGCTTCTCTCAGTCGATACAGGAATTCGTGACGTTTCCAGAATCCTTGTGCTTGTGCTTGAATGGGTGTGTATACATTTCCCACTTGCTTTGTGTGAAAGATGCTTACAACCTCCAGTTGGATTCCTCCGGGAGGCGGCTCTATTCTTTGGATGACTAATTCCTGCTACATGAGTAGTGTGGTTATGGGGGTGCTAAACCTTCTCTCTCTGCAGGAAATTGCATTATAACGCTCCGGACACCACTTGATGATCAATGATATATATGTTGAATGCGGCAGACTTCAGCGGCTCTGGTGTGCATGGTGATCATTGATGATGAGAACTTAGCATCACGCACAGGAGGAGAGTTCCATAGGAAATAAGTTACCCATCGATTTATGACTTTGTGAGGTGACTGCGAACAATTTTCTTTTGTGGACTGCGTTGCGTTGGAGTGTTGTGTGCCCTGTTACCATTACGACACATTACCACAACCAAAGCGAAAGAGTCTGGGCACAGAGAGGAACGCCTCAAATCGAGCAGTCATTTGGAAAAGTATAATACTGCTCCGAAGAGGCAGGCGTCGAGGAAAGACATTACCTGAGCCACGCTCCACGAGCGAGTGATAGAAGATAGAGGATAGTAGGAAGTTTCAGAGTGCTGGTAGTTGCCGTTGGTCATAGCCTTTAAAATACATTGGAAGCAGACTGAGGACTGGGACTCTGGCTGAATTGAGTAGAAATTCGACTCCTCAATCTGAGGAATGAGGCGGGAGAACTGTGGTCTGACTCGGAGATCTACACTGGATAGGAAGTTGTCATACTGGTGTTGTAGTGCGTGAACAGAAAATCAGCACTTGTTGCAAGATGTTGAAGTCCAAGTTATGACCATTGAAATATTGACCAACCACCAGCCTCGTGTCACATCACTGCTGCGCAGTGTGCGTGAGGAGACCCTCAATCGCGAATACATGGTGTACAAACAAATTCCCGAAACCATGTTAGCTAGGTCCTTTCCAATACGTTGATGATAAGGTCAAGGTGGAGGTAAGTAGAAAGCTTGAAGGTACCCAAGTACTAGTAGGAATCTTCGATTTCATTTCTGTCAACCAAATTGCTCGTTCAATCACGGAAAAGAACTGTCTTGTCCTGGGCTGGGGATCTTCAAATTCAAGTTCATCAGAGTCCTCTTTGATGCAAACGATCCTTCCAGGCTGTGGGTAACAAGCAATTGTACAGATGATTATGAGATGAATTGATTCAAACATGGATATTCTAGAAATCGAACCTAATGTAGACATGCCACAGGCTCTGCATCGCACCAACTGCCAGAAGACATCGCGATGATAGTCTTGTTCGGCATTAGTGCTACGTACACATCCAGCTTATCAAGTGCCATGTCCGAGTCTGAGCACTGGTACCTCCGGGTCTTGTTGATGAGAATGGTTCAGCCATCTCTGGTATCAAATCCGGACTCAGGGTTACTTCAAGTTTGATGTTGTCACCCCGATTCAGCGTTCCACCTCCCGGCTGGTGCATTTTTTCCAAACAGTTCTAACTTGAGTAGGATGGAAAACGCGTTGTTCTATTACCTTGTTTCGTGACTTTGGGTTCTTCCATAGGACTACCAATTAATCGGGGGATGTTGCAGGGCAGGGTGTACAGTATTCTATGCGTGAGAAGTGGATGTGGCGACGTTCCTTTTCTTCATACCTTCACTAACCAGGTCACATACCTTCTAGGCCTATCGTGAACATTCGTTTTTCATACATTTGTTCGACGCCACCAAGCTCAGCTAGTTCGGTGCCCAGCCCCACACAACATGCCCGCAGGTTCTGCAGATCCGGTTTTGGTCTGGAAGAGCTTTCGCCCTTGACACTTCACTCCTTCCAATCACTTCGCATACTTCGCTTCACTCATCAAGCCTGGGGTCCGTAATGCATAGAGACCATAGTAGGCATTGCTGGTTCAAACAATCAATAAGCATCCTCGAGATGAATTGGGTTGAAATACGTACTATATCATGTATGTTCGAACTTCACTGGTTGTTTGTGAGGTGCTAACTAATACTATCGGCGTCCTCAAAGCAGAACAACGAGTTGGTCACTGATCGTGATAGACAACGTGAAACTGCTCATTCACGAGGTGCTGTACTACAGCAAGTTCTCTTCCAGAAAACCATGAGGTGGGGGGTCACTCATTTCTGCTATATATGTGGTCCTGAGGCAGCGAATCTGACCTTTCTCAGCCATACTACTGACCGGTATCTGTATATGGGTTGGCGGAGAACCAGCCTTGTGAGTCATCTGTGCATCTCGTCTGTATCTCCCTCTGAAACTGCAATTTGCTCAGCAATACTTTGAACTTCGCTCCGAGGCAATCTTGAAACTCAAGGAGACACAGAACCCCAATCTGTATCCCCACAAGTCCCATGTCACCAAATCGATCACAGGCTTTATCCGGGAATACAGCAAGCAGGGGTTGCTCACCCCTGGACAAAAGCTTGAAGGTGTCCAGGTTAGTCTTGTTGGTGCATACACAACATCCGGGGGAGTGGCAGCAAGCTCAAGTTTTACGACTTGCGCGGTGAAGGCAAGCACATCCAGATCCTTGCCAACGCTCGGTATGTCATGTCACAACCCCCGATGGTCTTACCCCAAACAGAATGGAGTCCAGAGGCACAGCCGATGAAAAAACATTCTTGGCCACACAGCAAATCTTCCGCAGGGGTGATTGTTGGTGTCATTGGAACCCCCATCTCGTTCACAAAAGGGAGAGTTGTCTATTTCGCCACGGAAACGGCCCACCTCACGTCAAACTTGCATCAGCTGCCCTCTGGTCACTTCGGACTCAAGGATCAAGAAACTAGATATACCTAGACCTCATCCTGTCTGATGGTGCCCGCCATATTTTTATTATTTGATTCAAGATCATCAACTATATTTGGAAGTACTTTGACAACCTTGGGTTTCTCGGAGTAGAGACACCTATTACGAACATGATTGCTGGTGGTGCAACCGCGAAACCCTTTATCACGCACTGCAACGATCTTGGGCTCGACTTATACCTGCGCATCGCGCCAGAGCTGTTCCTCAAGGAGCTCACTGTCGGTGGGCTGGATTGCATGTACGAGATCGGTTGTGTGTTCAGGGACGAAGGCATTGATCTTACTCACAATCCAGAGTTCACACTCTGCGAATTCTATATGGCGTATGCAGATATGTACGACGTCATGGAGATTACAGAAAACTTGCTTGAAGGGATGGTCAGGTATGGATGGGAGTACTGTGATGACGTACCACCCAGAAGGCAAGGGCAGACGAAAACTTGTGATGGATTTCAAGACATCTTGGAAGTGATATGATATGATCGAGACCCTGGAGGAGAAGTTGGGAGTCAAGTTCCCTCCAAGCGAGACGCTGCACACTGCCGAGGCAAACAAGTTCCTGATCAACCTCTGCCAAAAGGTATTGTGATCCACCATCCATCCCATACGCATATCCTTACCGGTATGTAGCACAGTGTCGGATGCTCTGAACCTCGCACCAACACCCGTCTTCTCGATAAGGTGAGCCCCGACGGTTTGAATCGGACTACATGGAGTGACCAACATTTCTTAGCTCGTGGGTGAATTTATTGAACCACTTTGCATCTTACCTGCTTTCATCGGTCTGCCATCCCATTTCCTTTCCCCAAACCACCTGAACTGACTCATTCCGGTACAGTTGGACACCCTCAAGTGATGTCTCCTCTCACTAAGAACCATCAATCTCGCCCCGGTCTGTGCGAACGTTTTGAAGCATTCCTGTGCGGCAAGGAAATTTACAATGCGTATACGGAGTTGAACGATCTGTTCGAGTAACGATTGTGTTTCAAGGAACAGGTATGTTTCTAGTGTAGGATGATTACCCCTTGAGAAAACGGTCGTCTGACGCATACGACCCAGGCGTGACACGTAAGTTGGCAAAGTGAAGGTGATGCCTCGATGTAGGTGGACTGACCCATTCTCATCAATAGGTTGGAGCATGGTCTTCCTCCCACTGGTGGTTGGGGAATGGGTATCAACCGCCCAGTAAGATTCACTCATTTCGATGGTCTCTGTCTGATGAACATTTTTGTAGACATCAAGGAGGTGCTGCTGTTCCCCGCCATGAAGCCCATTGACACATGCTCTGATGCTGGGCCTTCCAGGCAGCAGTAGGATGTGAACGTGGCGAGAAAAAAGTGGTGCGTTCAGATAAATGAGACACCATATGTCCAACATCTCAAAAAAAAAGTGTATTAATCCATACGACCTAACACAACTACATATGTTGTTGAGCTATTGATTGTATTGCAGCTCGTCGGGCTTGGCATTGAGATCTGCGATGAGGACCAGATGAACTGCATATAAGTATGGAAAAAAAGGATCGGTTGCCGGGTAAAGCTATTACATCGCATGCTCAACTTTACTAATAACGACTCACATGTACCTTCAACCTAGCCCACTCCTCCTCAACCTGGTCTCTCTAACGTCACTGTCTACTAGTGGTAAGTGCAGACTTGCATTTGTGAACGACTCGCACCGAAAACTGGTACGGAAGACCCCTGAAATTTCTGCCATATGCTTTCTCATCAACAACCAGTTGCCTCGTATGCAAAGATCATGTAAGCCCCACTGGTATCCTATTGGCATCCTGACATATATATATACCCATGTCTCGTGGGATCCTCAGTCACACCCCTTGTACCTGTACGTCGTAGTCCCTACAGAGCTTGGTCCAGTTCACCTTGTCTGCTGACCTCAGTGTTTCCTGCCATTGGCCACGGCGGGCTTCCAGATCAGCATCCAAATACACATGCGCATCATGTAGAATCAACTAGTAAGTCCCTTCTGTGCAATCTTCAAACCCCACATCATGAGCCCCCAATAAAGCTGCTCCGTCGCGTGCTACAACCAACACAAGGGTTGGTCCAACAATTGACCCGAAACGTGAGCATCAGCCCAATGAAATACAAAGTGGCTTTTCTATGCTGCTCCGCTGTCCAATGGTGTTTCTTACGGGGGGCCCTGTTTGGGTAATCTTAAGTTGTCAATGAGTCAGGCCTGCAGATTCATGCATGTGCGACCTGACACATTCTGTCTGAATAAAGTGTGCTCATCCTGTGTGAACAAGGCAATGAGGTAGATGTTTTCCCTGCATGTCTTTGTGCCGGCAAAGAGTTTGTGAAGCATTGGTGTGGCCATGCGTATTGTGTCACTGTAAGCCAAGATGTGAATGTCTCACTCCTCCTTGTCTTAACATAGTTTTTCAGGAACTATATCCATATCCTATCATCTCAAATGATTGTGATGCTGATGAGTATGATACTCTCTTTATATCAACTAAATTCATATTAACATCGCCTCACGCTAGGGAGTCACTGTTAATCGAGGGTATATCAAAAGCTGGCCTTGGAAACTGGCAAATGATTACAGACCACGTTGGCACCTGGAATTGGAAGAATATTATGAATGGTTACATCAATGGCCATACTTCTGTCAACCGAGATACATTGAGACCGCATTCAGTAGTCAAGTCAGAGGAGCCCAGCAGCACAGATTAACAAACCACTAGAGAGGATGTCCTGAAGCCCAAAGAACCTATGCAACCACCTCCATTCGAAACAGAAGATTTGCTAGGGGTCAAGCTGATGATGATTGAAGTATACAGTCAACATGTGGCAAAGTGTCATCATCATGAGACTCCAGATTTTATGATAATGCCTTATAATGCCTTGGTAATAAATCAAATTTGTGTAATACAAACAGTATAAAAGATATCCTCTAAGTGCTTATAAGTACTTTGTAATGGTAGGTCTTCTGGAAAATGAGTGTCAGTCAGTCAGCAAAAACAAATTTCACGTGGCTTGGCAAATGTTGCCAAGGTTTAGAGCCAGTTCAAGAGACCTGTTAGGTTGGCTATTAGATTGGCTGTATTGTGGTTAGTGCTGGCTAGAGCCATGCTGTGTCTGTGGATCAAACCTAGCATTCAGCTCCATCTGTATTCAATTGAGGAATGTTGACTGCCTTACCATTTGTGGAGACCTAAGCCCTTCACATAACCAACACAGCAGAGTCTCAAAGATTCACTTTCCACCTGACATACTTGCACCCATGGTTCTAGCATGTCTTCAGACCACCACCATCCAATACACGATATACAGACTTTGCACAACATCTTTCTTGGCTTTTCCTCCTTTGTCATTCTGTGTGGTATTAAGGCATAGCAAATGATGCATCAAGAAGTACTACCCAAGTGAAGTTGGCACAACTGGTCTGAGGATGAAGTCTATAAAATGCTGGACCTTCTCCTCAAACAAAAGGCAAAGATGGGACAGGCCTGTGGTTTCACTATCACCACATTCAATCAAGTGGCCAAGCAACTCAAAACTGGCAGGGCGGGTTCATCTGTCCAAAATAAGTTCAATCAGGTATGTCTCTGTAGAGCTGGAGTGTAGCAACTGATATATGTATTCACATAGCTCAAACCAACCTATAAGGCAATAGCAATGTGGAATAATGGTTCTGGACATGGACATTGGAGTGAGACTTGTGATGCAAACATCGAGAATTCCTCAGCAGAGGAAGTCATCAATTGGGATCAATATGTTGTGACACTGAATGTATGTACCCCATGCCCAATCTAACATTGTGATACTTATTTCAATCCAGGGCAAGGAGTTAGCATGTTTCTGTAACACAGAATGGCCGTTTTACATAAAAATGAGGGAGATTTGTGCTGGGATGTCTGGTGGTGCTCAGGGCCTAGGGTTGTACACATCAGGATCATGACGTGATGCAGAGCTGACTGTGTCACTCACAAGTCACTCAAGTTCTATATATGATGAATCAGATGAAGACTCCTCGATGGGCGAAGGCAGATCCCACAACAGCCATGTGCTCCTTGGGAGCGCTATACAGGACAACAAACTAGGTCTCACTCGATTGCTCGAGCTCGGTAGAGGTGTCACCTCACCCAACCCTCTGACCAGGATTGCTGTGGCAAGTGAGGCTGTGTCGACCATTGCCCAATTGAATCATGTCACATCACCTGCAGTTGCACATCCTGCCAGCTCAGATGCTGGCAGTCAATCTTTTTTTCAGACATGTCTCTCACTTGCCCTCACCCTCCCTCCACTCACATGATAATATCTATGACCAATAAGATCCCAAAAGTCAGCAGTCAAGTGAGAACGCCTAACAAGACTTCTTCTATCATCTTGTCCTGTAAACGTATGAAGGTTACCAATGCCAAGTCAACTATGGCAAACGCTGCTGCCATGACAGCAATGACTGGTGCGCTCAACCAAGCAATGGACTGTATGGTTAGCCTGCAGTCAGCATTTGCCCCATCTTTGACCTCTGCCGAGTCAACATTAGACTCTCCAAGTCAGGCTGAGGCTCCACCATACCAGGCAGTTGCCTTGTCTTACCTTGACAGCAATTCACATCTTGATGACATTGATCCTAGCATCCATGCTGACCTCTTTTTGGAATTTACGAAGAATCAAACATTTTGTCAGATGTATTCTCAAACGAAGGATGCCAAGCTGCGCCACCATGTGGCACTGAGGTGGTACCAGACCGAGTGGTGCCAAGTGACATCAAAAGCTGCATCAAACATTGTACAATCCACCTTGTCATCTTTTCCCCCCCTCTCAGCGGTATCTTCCTCCCCTGTTGTAGTTCGGACCCTTATATGCTATGTTTTTCATTTTTCTACACTTCGCTCATATTGCTATGCAATCACTGAGCAACGTTTTACTTAGTTGTTTCTTGTTTCCAAGTCATGTGACCTAGCGCACGTGACCCTGGGAACTCGCACATGACTAGAGTCTGGCCCTATGACATCATCTGTCCAGACCATAACATTATAGATGATGTCATGCCTCATGTCCTTATCTTTCGCCTTGTGTTTCAGTTCTCTCTCACGAGTATGCTTCTTTCCTTCTGGAACATTCTCTTTATCATATTTGAGCTCCTCTTGAACTCGTCACTCTTCACTATATAAACTGTCCCCTCTCATCATCCATACCTTAGTCCTATTCATTTGTACTCCCTCCTCCATAGGGGCCAGTCCAACTTAATACCACTCCTCCTTCTCTCTGCCTGTTACCTGGTCCTCAGTAAAAGGGCCTCTCGTCATCATTACACTTCATCTCATCACCGTCCTTGTTCCTATCAGTGAACTCATTCTAGTCCTCGTCGTCTATGCTGACCTTTGCCAATATCACCTCCTCATTTCGTGTCAACTCCTCACCCTAGTATAGATAAGGGCTCATCATTAGGTTGAATGGTTTCATCCCCCTTCCCTCCTCCAACGTCTATGGTTGACTTGCCTGTTGTCTTTGACAACTCACTCACTATCAGCTCATCTATCCTTTTTGACAACCTGTTGAAACACTAGCTATACAGAGGTGTGTAATCACTTACTTTGAGTAGAGGTGGTTGAGGTTGAAGGTGCTGGTGAGTGATGACAATGGTAAGAGATCAAGAGTATATTAGAACTCAGATGCTGAGTTTGAAGTTTATATACTAGTACAAATAATCCTAAATAGGCAATCTAGGATAAGCTATGCTACATAGTATAGTAAATGGGGCTAGACCACCATATGCAGTGTTCAACACTCCCCCTCACTCAGCAGCCGGGAAGGTGTATGAGTGAAAAGTACAACAGTACTGATTAAAGAAGGTGGTATATGACTGTCTGAGTCCTACAGTAGTACTATACCTAGACTTTGTCTAAACTCTTCAAACTTGATGCATCCAAGGTTTTTGGTGAACATATCAGCAGGATTTGATACTCCTTCTATGAAGTATAATTGGATATGGCCATCTTTGATCCAATCTCGAATTGCATGCCATTGGATGTCAATGGGCTTAGAGCGTTGTTCTGTTATTGGGTTTGAAGCCATAAAGATAGACCCTTGATTGTCACCACAAATTGGTATTGTGTTCATGTTGTAGCCAAGTTCACCTAAGAGTTGGCGAATCCAGAAGGCTTGTCTTGCACAGTCTGATAAGGACATATACTCATCTTTGGTGGAGGAGTGTGTGACCGTTGGTTGTTGGCGCGATCTCCAACTGAATGTGCATCTGGCAAGTTTGATGAACCAGCTGGTTTGAGATTTGTGATTGTTGGGATCAGATGCCCAATCTGCGTTGGTATAGGCAATGATACCTGCATTCTGATTGCCGTCAAAGCATAAAGCAGCATTTGGAGTGCCTAGGAGGTAGCAGCAAATATATAGCACTTTTGATAGATGTTCCTCCGTAGGATTTGCTGAATGCTTTGATAACACTGTAACAGCGTAGGCGATATCAGGGCATGTACCAATCATGATATAGATGAACGATCCAATCACAGTCTGGAATTTGGTACAAAGAGTGTGGTTTACTGGCGAGTTGTTGTGAATAGGGTAATACCCCTGTGGAAGGGGGGTAGGGACAGATTTTGCATTCTGGAGTCTGAAATGTTCAATGATCTTTTGAAGATATTGGTGCTGATCAACAAAGATCTTGCAGCCTGAATGATGGATGTTCATATAGAGAAACTCGGTTGCTAAGCCAAGATCTCGACATTCCCATTTCTTCATGAAATGACCCTTAATTTTGTCAACTATTGCCTTAGAGGGACCACAGAAGACAGCGTCATTGACATAGACAATGGCTACTACCAATAGGGAGCCTTTCTTCCTATAAAGGAAGATACTGGGATCAGACTTGATCCGTTCGAAACTGAGCTCTTTTATGGAATTGCTTAGTGCATTCCACCAGGCTAAGCCTGCCTGCTTTAGTCCATAGAGGGCCTTTTTAAGGCGCAATACTTTGTGGTCTGCACCAGGGATTTTGAATCCTTCTGGGTGTTCCATAAAGATCTCTTCATTAAGTTTGCCATATAAGTAGGTGCTCCTAATGTTGATGGCTTCCATATGCCAATTTTCAAGTGCAGCTAGTGCGAGCATGAGTCACACTGTTTCATAGCACACAACTGATGAGAAGATCTGATCAAAATCAAGACCTTTGACTTGTGAGAAGCCTTTTACAACTAAGTGTGTGTGTTTACATCCATTGGGTTTGACATCAAAGACCCAATGGTTCTTGATAACTTTATGGTCTTTAGGCTGATCAACTATTTCAAAAATGTCTCGTTTGTTTAGTACCTCAAGCTGTTCACAACAAGCAGCTTTCTATTCCTCTTGTTGCGCATGTGGAAGTCTATTAACGTCCTTTAATGTCCATTCACATATTGGCTTGGAGGATCCAATTGTTTCAGGCCAGGTCACCTTACTCAGGAGATAGGAAGTAAGAGCACCTCCCCCTTCCTTGGTGATGTGCTCAATTTCATTCTCAGAGAGGTCGGCAGCATCGATAGGGGGGATGTCTGTAGTGTCTTCACCAGGGAAAGATCCTGGTATTCCTGATCCAGAGGGTGCACCAGCATGATCCATGTCACGCCATGTGTGGTCCATGTCCTTCAACTGGTCCACTGGGTGTTGGTTGTCACCATAAACATTACCAGGTCGATGTGGAACACGATGTTTGCAGCTAGAGTGGTGAACAGGAGCAGGGGGAACTGCAGGAGTGGGCAGAGGCAGACGGCACTCAGGGGCAGCCTTACATGGTCTCCTAGGTGGAGAAGGTGGTGGTGCAACTGGTGAAGGGGTGTGAGGAGGACGAGGAGAGGGAGAACGAGGAGGTACAACTGGAGGTTAAGGGTAGTCATCAAAAGCAGCAGGTAGTGGTAATGGAATATCAAGGTCTGGTACTGCTGCAGGTGGTGCTAGACGTGTGCATGTTGGTTTCTCACATAGCGGATATTGCTACTCATCAAAGAGTGCGCGCACTAAAGTAAAGATGATGTTGTTGGGATGACACATAAACAGAAAATTGTTATTGTTACCAGGTGCAATGCCCAGATACACCATTAGTTCCGATTTAGGGGCCATCTTGTTGGTGCAGACATCTACTGATAGATGTGTATATGCTCTGCAACTGAAGACGCGTAGATGTCCTATGTCAGGAACTTCTCCTTCAAGAATTTCAAAAGGGGTATGCCAATTATGATGGCATAATGGTGATTGGTTGTATACATGTACTGCATGACTCCAACTAAACTCCCACCAAGATTTGGGAATGCATGCCTCAAGGCGCATAGACTCCGATTTGTCCATAATGGTTCGCATAAAGTGCTCTGCGCGACCATTTTGTTGTGGGGTATGAGGGGCACTCTGGTAAATGCGTATCCCATTGTTGGCTAGTAGCCTATCGAAAGCTTCGGATTTATATTCTCCCCCTGCATCAGACATCCATCCTTTGACCTTCTGGTCAAATTGGGTTGCTACCATTGTTAGGAAGCATTTGGTTGCTTGTAATGCAGCATCCTTCGTGTGCAGAAGAGCAGACCACCCATAGGAAGTGTAGTCATCAAAGAAGGTGATGATGTATCAATACTTGTGATAAGATTGAATGGGGAAAGATTTTATATCTGAGTGAATAAGCTTGAATGGCTTCTTTGCTTCAGGACGTCCTTAGAAGGATGTCCGAGATGCTTATGCATAGTCTTGTAGTCAATGTTGGTTGTTGATCCCATGTGAGTTGTTTTTGCTACCTCAAGGGTATACATGTTTCGGCCCATATGGCCTGGGATAAAGGGCGCAAGTAATTTGCCATCTCCAAATAACATATTGATTACGTGCTCATCACCTTGAACTTTGGTGCCAGCACAGAGGAGTTGTGTTATAGTTCGGGACCCATACGCACAATTATTTTCACTTTTCCTTTCGCTCATATCACTTGTGATCACTGAGCAATGTTTACTTTAGTCATTTCTCTTTTCCCAGTCACGTGACCAGTGCATGTGATCGCAGGAACCTTTCACATGACCTAGGTCTGGCCCTCTGACATCATCGGTCCAGACTATGACATCGTCATGGCATCATCAGGCATGTTCACCCAGTTTCTCATGACACGCTTCTTTCATTCTATAACCTTCCATGTTCCATGCCTGCCCTAGACTCTTTCGAACTCAGAACCCTGCCCTAAAGTACTCACTCATACTATATAAACCCTCCCTGTAATTCCCTCGTACTTTAGTCCTATTCATTTGCATTCCCTCCTCCTAAAGGGGCCCTCTGCATCTGATACTACTCTTCCTCTCTTCGCCAGCTTAGCCCTCTGCAAAGGGGCCATCGCATGCTTAGACTCGCCACGGTATATTTACCGATCGCTCACCTTATCCTTGTCATTGACGTCCTCGCCGACATCGATAATCGTCGTCTTCTAGTTACCATGTTCCTCATTCAACCCATACAGATGCAGTACGGTTTCAAGTTGTCCCATTGAAACAAGTTGTACTCCTGAGTTGGAGATATGACTGATGTCATGAAGGATGAGGGTGTGTAGCTTATTGTGCTTATCTTTCCAGGGCACAGCGCATTTCCCTCTTCCAACTACATAGATTTTGCCTGTGGCAGTTTCAACTGGGATTTTAGAGTAACCCAGTTCACTATATTCCACAAAGTCGCTTTTATGGGGAGTAAAGTGCATAGAAGCACCAGAGTCTAGTATCCAAAGGGGTCTCTCACAATGGTCACATTTAGAGTGGGAACCATGCGCGCAAACGTCCATTTTGTATTCTAAGAATACAGGCGTATCTACCAGTACACTACTCGATGCTATATATTCAGTGGAGTGAGGTTGGTATTGCTGTGATCATTGGATGGGAGACTAACCTTGGTGGATCCATGAATTGGTCTTCTTCAGACCTATAGATATCGACCTCTTTGTTCCAATTGTCAGCTATGCTGGATATCCAGCACTTCGATTGTTTGGACGGAGGTCTTTCTTCCAGATCATCAAGTGTGAAGGCACACTTGTATTTGACTGGTGGTGGTGTTGGAGAGAGTGGCCAAATAATAACTGGTGATAGAGATGGATGCCTCACATAGTTGTGAGGCAGCAGAGGAAGGTTCTGCAGAACCAATGGCAGAGATGAAGACAAGGTGGTAAAATCAAGGTGGTGGAGGAGGGGAACTGCTTGTTCCAGAGACTGTATTGTTTCAGATGATGGTTGAATGCTCAAGTAATGAGCAAATGTAAAAGCCTCCTGTGTTTGAGGGAATGCAGAGGGACCTGAAACTCCTTGGTGGCACTGCGCAGAATGATGCACTGCTGCCCTTGGGTCTTGGATGGAGGGTGTCAACAGCAGGATTGTGGTGGTGGCAATGAAGCCATCGGAGCCAGATTTGGAGCTTTGTTCAATGAATTGGAGGTGTTTCCAATGATCGCGCTCTCAAACTACCTTGCCCACCCTCTTACCTCTCTTGGCCTTTTCCTTCTTCCCAGCGCTACTCCCTTGCTGCTGCCCAGAAGGTGCTGCTTGGGGTTGCTGCTATTGTTGGAAGGAGGGGTTGGCCCCCTTTCGTTTTATGGCACTGATTTTCTGTACCTGCTCTGTACCTTTTCCTTTGCCCATATGGGCCCTCTGTTCCCAATTAAGGGAAGTGGCGGCAATGATCTGATTGACTGTTGGCGTTACCACTGTGCTGGTGGAGTTCTTGGATTGCGCAAGTAGTTGCACAACCACATCCATCGAGGTGGGAAGCTTCAAGAGGAGAATCATGGCTTGAAGGTTTGCTGGTATAGGATAGGTGGCGGTGGCGAGATGGGTGAATAAAGTTTGAAATTTGGCAAACACTGGGGAAGGGTTGGCATTGCCTGGTATGGTTGCATCCATGACCACCTTGAAGTCGGCAAAGACTTGTGGTAGGCCTTGCTTGCCGTAGTCCTCCTTTATTTTGTTGAGCAGATCCTTAGAGGTGGTGAGGGACTGATACTTGTATAAGAGTGTCAGGGAGAGAGTTTGCCTGATAATACCAAGTATTTTGGTATTGGCTTCAGTCCATTTGCAGAAGAATTGGATAATGGTGGTGTCACTGTCCGATTTAAGTTGAGGGCAGTTGACATTGTTAATCCAAGTTCCACCAGTCACCAGGATGGCGCTCTCCATTTTGGGCCACCAGGTGTTATAGTTGGCACCGGTGAAGATTGGAATGGAGGAGGAAGAAGTAGAGGAGGACATCTATATAAAAAGGTCATTAGTATGACATTCATAGGTTCCTTATAAAGCATAGCAGCCTGAAGGCACTTTGACGATATGGAATCACTGTAATGCATTGGTGCAAATGCAGCC